>JAOEGS010041847.1:0-20503 GCA_025447755.1 Corythornis vintsioides
GGGGGGGGGGGCGGGGGGGCTGCATCCGTGGGTGAGGGCCGGGGGGGGTGTCCCCCCCACCCCCCCCTTTCACATGCCGGCACGCCGGGCTCTGTCCTGGTGCGCGCCGGGCGCGGGTCACGGCGAGTGGGTGGCCGGGCTGCTGCGGTTGGAGCTGGGAGAGAGGCTGGGGCTGCAGCTGCCCGGGGGGGGCCCCAGGCTGCCCGCGCAGGGGCTTCCTGGCTGCCCCCCCAGCGTGTCCATGCCCTCCGAGTTCTCCAGCATCTCCTGGATGAGGGGCGGCATCGATCCCGGGATCTCCATCTTCAGCGTGATCACCCGCTCGGCGCCTGTGGGAACGGTCAGGGTCAGGGTGCTGCCAGCACCCTCAAACCAGCACTCACTCCCCAAACTGACACCTCCCAGACCAACACCCCCTGGCTGTGCTCCTCCCTAGGTGCTGAGGACAAGGAACATGGCCACGTTCCCAGAATCCCTGGAGGATGCAGTGCTGGGAGTCACACCCCTCCTTATCCCCCGCCTCGGAGAACACTGTGCCTGGGGATCCTGCCCCTGGGGGACACGGAGCCCCCAAAGAGCAGCCACCCCCTCCCCAACGCTCACCCTTGGCGCTGATGCTGCGGAGATCCGTGATCTTCATGAGCATCTTGGGGAACATGTGGGGCTTGTTGGGCCTCCTCTTCCTCACGTAGATCTTCAGCGCCTCCAGCAGCGGCTCCTGCAGCTTGTCCACTTTGTCGGGCTGCTCCAGGTCCTGGCGGTCTGGGGGGGTGGAGGGGACAGGACAGTGGTTATGGAGGGGTCACACACATCCTGTCTTCCTTTTCCCCCCCACATGGGTGTGGCTATGGTCCAGCTCCCTACACCAAGCCCCACGGGGAGGTGGGGGTCACTAGGGTGGCTACACCATGGCAAACGGCTCGATTTGAGGGGGTCTTCTTGGTCAGCCATGTGGTGAGGACAGCAGGGCAGGTGCCAGGGTGCCGGGCAGGGTGCCCATCCCCACACCCCACCACCCCCACGCCAGCACCCACCTCCGCAGATGAGGCAGATGGCGCTGAGCAGCCCCGTCTCGGCGTCGTCCATCTCCAGCGGCAGCAGCTGGTTGGCGAAGGCGAAGACCAGGTCGGTGAGGGGCCCGAAGCCGGCGTTGTGCATCTGCGTGCGGTTCAGCGTCAGCCCGTCCGAGAAGGTCATGGTGTCCTGCTCCGGCGTGTAGCGTGTGCAGATCCGCAGGATCTGGGGGCAGGGACAAGGGCAGGGTGGTTGGAGGGGGGGGGTGTTCAGCCTGGCGTCCCCTCCCTGTCCCTGTCTCCCTCCCCAGTCCCCGCTCTCACCAGGATGTCGAGGCAGGCGGCTTTGAGGAGGGTGATCTGGTCAGCGATGGTGAGCGTGGTGAAGCCGGGGAGCTGCTTGGCAAACTCCACCGTCTTGATGATGCACTTGGTGGACAACTCGCTGAACTTGTCCCACAGGTCGATGTCCAGGGAGACCCGCTGCTCAGAGCTGTTGTTCTGCAGCGGGAGGTGGAAGGTGAGGGCACTGGGTGGCGAGGCAAGGGGGGGTGGTGCCCGCCAGCCCCTCTGGGGTTCCCCCCGACACTCACCGTAGTGTATTTGCCGAGCTGGCAGAGGGCAGGGAAGGTCTCCTGGTGGGCTTTGCGCACCTTCTCGATGAGCTCCTCCACCTCGGGCGTGATGATGTAGCTCTCCGAGCACTCCGGCTTGGGCACGTCCTTCTTCTTCTTGTTCCGGTCATTGCGGACGGCTGTGGGGACAGCAGGGTCAGTGCCACCCAGCCCTGCTGCCACCCAGCTGGACCCCGGGGATCCCACCACCAGGGATAGGACCAGTTGTGGTGACAAAAGGCCAGTGGAGCCACCAGCCCCGCTCAGTTTTCCTTGAAATAAGCCCCCAAGTCATAAGGAGGCAACTGGGGGGGACAGTGCACGTGGAAGGGGGGACACCACACCCCTGGCTGTAGGGACAGGGCTCATCTCCACTCTGCAAAGCCAAGACACTGGAGGAAAACACCAGGGAGAGAAAATGGCAGCTGAGCCACTGTGCTGATCACGGGGGCAGTGCAGAGGATTCTCTCGAGGGGGAGGGGGGGTGGAGGGAGCAGCTGTCCACAGCCCCACACCCCGCAGGGACCAGCCTCTGTAGGCTGCGGGGGGGGACAGGAGCCCCCCTTAGGGGCAGGGTGAGCTGCAACCCCTGGGATGCTGAACCCCCTTTCAGCAGTGCCCAGCCCCCCTAGCCCTGGCATCCTCCAGCCCCCTCCCAGGGGGTCCCAAGCCCCATGGGGGCAGCAGATGGGGCAGGACTCGGGGAGGCAGCTGCGCCCCAGCAGCCATCGCCCCCCGTCACCCACCCCCGGCGATGCTGCACGGCACGGGGGGTACAGCCGGGCACCATGACAACTGGCACGCAGACGCCAGGAGGCCTCCTCAGCGTCATTTATCTCTGACATCATCAATCACACGTTGCCCAGGCAACAGCCGGGCTGTGACACAAACCCAGGGGGCCCCCCGCATCCCCCCCTAATGCCTTGCTGGGCACACAGTGGGGGTTGCTGGGTTGGCCCACGGACACCCCGACCCCAGTCGCACCTGGGCAGGGCGTCCCCATCGCCGTCCTCATTGGCTGGCCCTGTCCCCCCAGTGCCCAAACCCACCCTGATCCACGTCCCCATCCACACTCACACTCCTTGGACATGCCAACTTCGAAGCACTTCTGGAGGCGGCAGTACTGGCACCGGTTGCGCGTCACCTTGTTGATGATGCAGTTCTTGTCCCGGTGGCACGTGTACACCATGTTCTTCTGGATGCTGCGGCGGAAGAAGCCCTGGGGACCCCGCACATCCCGGTCAGCGCCCGGCCTGGGGACCCCGGGGAGCTACGGGGACGGCGGCCCCGGTGCGGGGAGCTGGCGGCTCTCACCTTGCAGCCCTCGCAGGCGCTGACCCCGTAGTGGTACCCGGAGGACTTGTCCTGGCAGACGAAGCAGGGCTTGTAGATGCGGGGCAGGGGAGGGGGCGAGGGCGGGCTGGGCACGATCTCCTCCGAGCTGGTGCTCTGAGTCTCCACAGCTGCGGGGAAAGCGGCAGCACTCAGGGCATGAAAACACCCCTTCCCCCCCTACACCAGCCAGGCTGGGCTGAACCTGTGGGGATTTCCTCCCCCCCCGCCAGTGCCAGGGCTGGTCCCCCTGTCCAGTGGTCCTACCAGCCCCCTCTCCAACCCTGCACTGCCCGCTCCAGCCCTGCCTGGCCGCAGCGACAGGTCGCACGGGGCCGGCGGGGAAAGGACGCGAGCTGGGAAGATGCAACTTGACATTTCCAGGCCATGGAGACGACGCAGAATTCAGGCAGACAAAAAAAAAATACAAAAAGAAAAACAAGAAAAGAAAAAAGGCAGATCTCAAGAGCACCCTACGCTGATGGCGTCTGCGGGGCCAGCGCGGTGCAGTCCTGGTGCCACACACGTGTCAGCACACACACGTGTGCACGGCCCCAGGCGGCTGCCTGCTGTGCCCACCACCCCAGAGCCAAAAGAACAGCCCCCCACCCCGGGAGGGGATGGGCATGGTGGCACCCAGCCAGCACCCCACGGGACCCCAGTGAGGGACATCCCCAAGCAGCACCAGCCTCGTCCCTGTGCCAGGCACCTCCAGCCACCACGTGCTGCACTGGCCCCAACAGCCTGGGGGGCACCACCAGTATCCCCTGCACCCCAAAACCTGCCCACCCATTTCCTTCACCCAACAATTTTGGGATGTTCCAGCTCCTTCCTGCCCACCAGGGCCACTCCTGTCCTTGCTGCCCCCTGGAAGGTGCCCAAGCCCCTAGGACAAGTTCCAACTCCCCTGCCCCAGCACAGCCCCAGCTCTGGGGGGACACGGTGCAGCCAGAGTGCCCGCCCCAGTGTGGGGTGCAGCCAGGCAGGGGTTAAGTGCTCCCCGGCTCCTCCGGGATGTTTGTGAATGTTTTTCTGCAGCCGAGCCAAGGGAACCAGTCAAACAGGATATTAAAGGCCGGGCCCAGCGGGGGAACCCGGCCCCCCCCACCCTGCCGGCCCCTGCGCCCCAAAAAAGGGCCCCCAAAAAGGGCCCCGCTCCCCAGGGCCAAGGTGACGCAGGGAGAGGCCCTGGCCAGGGTCACCCATCCCGGAGCTTGGCAAAGGAAGGGTCCCACTGGGTGCGGGGGCTTGGTGGGAACAATGGTCGAGGGATAGGGGGGTTCCCAGCCCGGCTGTGCCACCGGCCACTCGCTGAAGGTCACGGGTGCAGGGAAGGGGACAACGGGGACAAAGCCACCCACGGCACTTGTCCCCCAGCGCAGCGGGGATGGGCGAGCATGCGGGACATGGGGATGAGCGCGCAGGGCGGGATGGGAGCGCACAGGGCGCAGGGACGAGAGCGCAGGGTGGGATGGGAGCACACAGGGTGGGATGGGAGCATGTGGGGTGGAACAGGAGCACGCAGGGTGGGACAGGAGCGCACAGGGTGGGACAGGAGTGCACAGGGTGGGACGGGAGCGCGCGGGGTGCGGAGGTGAGCGAGCCGGGCAGAGCTTCCCGGGCGGCACTGAATAAATCACCGCTGCCACTCGAGGGAGCGGAGCCATTAAAGTGACTGAGCGAACGTCGTCTATAATTTATCGCCTCTTTTATATAATTTAAGAACTTCCTCGTGGAGAGCAGCGCTGGCAAAATGCAGATTTGACAAGATTTTGATGTGCTGGGTGCGGAGGCAGGGGGGAGGGGACCCGGCTCCCTCCACGTCCCTGGGCAGGGACGACTGTGCCAGCGCCGCGGGAATCCCCTGCCACTGCAGCCACCAGCGAAGGGACAGCTGTGCCATCCGGGAGGGCACGGGGACAGAGGCACAGCCAGCTGCCCGGCCACCTCCCCACCAGCCCCTCATGGTGGCATCGGGCCTGCGTGCCCCTCACGCCGCTGTGGGGCAAAAGGAGGTCACAGAGCAGCACCCCAAGGTGCTGAGCGGGCAGCATGGGCGCAAACCTCCCCCTGCTCCCACGAGGCTGGGCGCCAGAGGGGCCGGCTGGGGACGGCAAAGACCCCGCAACGAGTCTCTCTCCCCTCCCCCAGCACCCGCGTCCTCCTGAAGCAGGAGGGACCCAGGCGTCCTGCCCCCCACCCCCACCCCCGTCCTGTGTGCCCCCCCCGTTCAGAGGAAGCGGGGCCCAGCTGCAGACCAGATGCTGCGGCTCCGCCAGCATCCCCGGGCGAACGCGCCGCCCCCGCCCACGGCCCCGCCGGCCGCTTCCTGCCCGCGCCGAGGGACCCCGGGGCACCCCGACACCCGGCACCCACGCCCCAGCGTGGGAAAGCGCCCGCGGGGCCACGCCACGTGCCAAGGCCCAGAGGGGATCCAGGAGTCCCGGCTGCCGTCACCCTTGCCAACAACCGGCCAGAGCTGAGGATGGCACCCGGTGCTCCAGAGCTGGGAGGACAAGGGGCAAGTGGGGGCTCTGCCATGGCTCACCGCAGGGCCTGGCACTTCCATCAGCGCTGTGCCAGGCGGGACAGCCCCATGGCCGTGCCACAGGGTCCAGTGAGCAGGAGGGTGGGTTCCCACCCAGGGCTTTCCTGCAGATGAGGATCCCACGTGCCCCGAATTCCTGTGCCGCTGCAGAAGGGAGGGCACAGGGGGGTCTTGGGCGCAATGGGGCTGGCCATGGGATGCCCCAGGCCATGGGGTGCCCAGCCCTGGCCACGTGCCTTTGAGCGTGGCGCTCTGCCACCCCACCAGGTCCCCACAGGGCACAACGCTAGTGGAACCGGGAGGGGGGGGGGGGAGGGGGGTCTTACACCCCACCAGCGCCAGGGCCTGGGGTCCCCCCACCCTGACTCACCCATCTGCCGCACCGCTGCCACTGCCACCCCGTGCCGCAGCGCTGCGCTGGCTGCGCGTCACCGGCCAGCCCGGGGTGACGGAGCGCGGCTAACGCGAGGTGGCAGCGGGGCCACCCCGTGCTTGCCAGGGCGGTGCTTGTGCACAACCCAGTCCCACGGACCCCTCCTGAGACACCCGCCACCAACCCCCACAGCACCTCACAAACCCTCCTGGCAGGACTGTGGGACCCACGCTGGCACCCACTGCCTTGGCGAGCTCCTGCAAGCCCCGCACTGCTCAAGGGAATCGCTTTGTGCCTCAGTTTCCCCATCTGCAGCACGGAGCATTCCCAGTCCCCGCCGCAGCAGCAGGCAGGCTCCCCACGCCCCGAGGAGCAGCTCTTTGCCCCGTGCCAGCGAGACAGCGTCCCGCAGGCAGGGCAGCACCAGCACTGGGCCAGCAGCCAGCACCTCGGGGCAGCCCTGCTGGGCACAGCCCAGCCGCTGCCACAGCTCTCTCTGGGGAAACTGAGGCATGGCCTCGTCGACACCAATATCACTGAGCTGTGCCATGGGCTGGCACTCTGGGGTCAGGGAGACACGGCACCTTGGCATGACGTAGAGAACGGGGCACACGGCCAGGGAGTCTGGCCAGCACCCGCTGTCCACGCGCCCACTGGGTCACTGTCACCTTGACCAGAGCCCAGAGGTGCCCCGTCCCAGGGGCCTCGGGCAGCACTGTGACCGTGGGTCCACCCAGAGCTGCAGCCCATGAAGAGAGGCCTCTGTCCAGGCTCCCCCCATCCCACAGGACTGGGGGTGCAGGGGGGGAACAGCAGCTCCCAGCCACCCTGCTGAGGACAGCACAGCCCCAGCAGGATCTAAGAGGGAGGCCGTGCCCTTAGGGCACGGCACTGGTGCCTGGGACACATGGCCCCTGCCAGGCTCTGCCTGTTCCTGGGCTCTGAAGGCAGCCCCCAGCTCCACACCGCAGACAAAGGCCCCTCACACCGTGCTCGGTGCCAGCGGAAAGGTCGAACAGCCCGGAGACAATGGGGGGACTGAGACCATGGGGACCACGGCTGCAGACCCCCCCGTGCGGCACTGGCTATGGGCACTGCACTGGGCATACCATGGAAAGGGCAAACTGGCAGCAGGTTGAGGGGCCCCCCCCAGCCCCACTGTGCCGTGGGAAGGGCCCCACAGCCCTTATCGGGGTGAAAGTCCTACAGAGCCCAGCAGGACTTTCCCCGGGGCTCTTATCGCTGCCCATGGCCCCTGGGCATGAGGCCAGGCCAGCCAGCTGCCCGCTGAGGGGAGGAACGACCCCCTTCAGCCCACCCAGCCCCTGCTTTGCCCCCGGCACAGTGGGCACAAAGCAGAGCAGGGCCCCATAACTTCCCCAGGGTGAGGGGGCAGCTCGGGGTGCGTTGCCTGTGCCCCTGCCCTGGCACCCAGGTGCCAGCACACCCTCCATGCCCCCTCCCCCCCCATTTGCACAGAGCGTGGGCCCTGCCCATCCCCAAGGACCCACAGGGGACACCGGAACACAGGGCAGGATCCCACAGGCGGGACCCCCACATCAGCACCCAGGGCACCCGGACCCGGGATGTCATCCCGGCACAGGGGGACACCCCCTCTCCCTTCAGGGCTGTGGGGGGGACCCCCGCCGGGCTCCTCCCCCCCACCCCCCCGCCCCGTGCAGCAGCAGCAGGCGCAGCGCTCGGTACTTAATTGGATTTTCTCGGAGCCCTTATCAGGAGGGAGCGACATTCCCGGCGGAGCTGGCGCTGCCGCCGACCCCATGGCGGGGAGGGGGTGCGGAGAGAGCCCCGCTGGGCCCCCCACCCCCCCTGCCGGGCTCAGCCCCAGCCCCGGCCCCGTCCCAGCAGCTCTCTCCGAAATAGGACAAGGGTTGTTCATGGCCGAGCCGGCGGCAGCTGCGCAGAGACGGAGCCGGCGAGGAGGCTGCGGGGCCTGGGGGGCTGAACCCGGCAACACCCCCGGCAATCAGCACCCAGCTGGAGCCCCCCACCCACGGTCACGCTCCCGGCACCCATCGCTCCGCACTGAGCACCCATCCCTCCGCCCAGCACCGCGCCCAGCACCCATACCTCTGCACCCATCCTCGCACTCCGCACGCAACCCCGCACTCCCGTCCCGTCCGTATCCCCCCCCTCCCTGCCCCAATCACAGCCCGGTTTTGAGGCCGCTCTTCCCGCCCGGGCGGGCTCCAGCACCGGCCCGAGGCTGCGGTGAGGGGCTCGGCCGCCCCCGGGGCGCAGGTACCTACAGCGGCCGGAGCTGCTCCAGGGCGGGGGGCGGCGGGAGACCCCGCGGGGCGCGGGGGGGCCGCGCTCGGGCAGTAGGCAGCCCCGGCCCGGCCCGTAGAAATCCATCCGAAGGAAGGGGCCGGGGGGCAGCCCCGCTACCGCCGCGCCCTCGTACATGGCCCGGGGCCCCGCGGGGGCGGCTCTCCCCGGTCCCGGCGGCGGGGGTGGCCCCGGGGCGGTCAGTGCCACCCCCCGCGGGAACCGGGCCCCCGGGGAGCCCCGCGCCGCGCTGCCATGGCCCCGCCGCGGCTCAGCCGGGGAGCGGGGCCCCGCCGCTCCGCTCCGCGCCCGGGCAGGCGGCGGCGGCGGCGGCGGGAGGAGGAGGAGGAGGCGGAGGAGAAGGAGGGGGAGGGGAGGAAGGCGCAGCCCCGCCGGCTCTGCGGCTCCGGCAGCCCCGGTCCCTCCCGACACCAGCCACCTCCCCACAGCCTTAACCCGCTCCGCGCCGCGGGGCCGCCCTCGGCTTTCCCCGTCGCCGCCTCCTCCCCTCCCCGGGACGGCACCAGACACGGACACGCGGGGCCAGCGTCAGGGGAGGCGGGAGCTGCCGGGGGGCTGCCGGGGGGCTGCACAAGAGCCGGGATTCTCCTCGGGGCCGGGGAGCTGCCGCGAGCTGCTCGGGGCCGGGATTCTACCCGGAGCCCGTCGTGGGAGGGGGGTGCCGGGGGCTGCTCGGGGCCGGGGGCTGCCCGAGGCCGCGGCTCATTTGCCTAATGGCATGCGGGTGAACTGCGGGTGAACCCGGCGGGGAAGGGCTCACCTCGGCCTGACCCCCGGCCGCCCCCCCGGAGGTGCGGGTGCCACCGCACAGAGATGTGCATGCGTGTGTGTGTGTGTACATGCGTGTTCTCGCTGCATGACGCTGTATGTGTTTGTTTGTATCCCTGCTGCAGAGGGGTCCACGTGTGCTCACCCTGCACGGGCAGGGGATGGGGGTGTGTGCACACGTGTGTGCATTCCTTCTGCACGCACGGATGTATGTGATGTGTCCCCATCGCCCACAGGAGCTGAGCATGTGAACACGTATATGTGCATATGTGCAGCCCTGCTGCACACGTATGTGCTTGAGTGTGGTCCACACCACGTGCTCCCCCTCCCCACTGTGCTGCCCACGCACACAGGCCCCCTCAGGACGTGACACGCCAAACCTGGAGCCCCTCTGATGGTGACAGCCCGGCCCACACAGGCTGGCATTGCCCCACACAGCATGGCCAACTCAGCCCCACTGCCCACACCCAGGCAGGGACAGACTCACAACAAGGATGGCAGCCACAGGCCGAGCTGGCAGGACAGGCCCTGGCAGTGCCACTTCCCCAATGTGCTGGTGACCTCCCAGCCCACACTCTCACCCACTCACCCCCTTCCTGGCAGTGTGGCACCACTGGCACACCCATGAGGGACATGAGGCCTCTGCCACACGAAGGGGGTCCACGTTGCCCTGAGCGAGCCAAAGACGCTGCACGGCCCATCCAAACCCCCTGCCCGAATCCTGCCACAGGCAAGGGGCACGAGGAGCACACGTGTGTGCACGGCTAGACATCAGCGGGCACACGCGGGTGCTGCCACACATGCCAGCCCTGCACAAGCCACACGCAGCAAGCAGGGGTGTGCACGAGCATGTATGTGCACGCATGTGCACACGTGGCAGTACGCACACACACATGGCTGCGTGCACACCCATGGCAGTTTGCACACGCATGCACCCATGCCGAGGGCACCCTCCCACCCTCTCCACACCCACACGCCGCGGCCCCGCACACGCCTGCAGATCCCCTCCCGCCTCACCCCCAAAAGTGAGCAGCCAGGGCTGCCCCGCTTTGATTTCCAACCTGCCCCCGCCCCCAACGAGAAGGGGGAGGGAGGAAAACAAAAAAGAAAAAGGCCAGGAGGCGTGTGTGTGTGTGTGTGTGTGCGCGCGCGTGTGCATGTGTGTGCGTGTGTGTGCGCCGAGCAGATCAGCAGCGCCTGTTTAAATAATAATAGAAAGTCAAAGGCTTTGCTTAGCCAGCAGGTTTCTGAACAAAAGCCCAGCGCTCCTCCAACTTCCTGCAGCGAACATGACAAATGTCTGCTTTGACTCATTTACCAGCGCTGGAAAGAATGTGGCTGCGACGGAGGGGACAACGGAGGGGACGCGGGCCGGTGGCACCGCACGGCTGGGCCATGGCACGGCTGGGCCATCACCCGCTGGCCCGTCGGGCATCGCTTCCCGGCCCGTGCCGGCGGCAACAGGAAGAAACAGAGATGAAAAAAAACCAAAACCAACCCCAAACCCTAAAGCTTTCATGCAGAAGCCAAGAGGAACCAGGCAAGGGGAGCAGCGCCGCACGCAGCCCCGTGGGGCAAGGGCGGTGGGGATACCCCGCCGTGTGCCCTGTCTCCCTGGCACTGCCCGCTGCCCCACCAGTGGCCTGAGGACACGAGGATGGGCCCCCCACTCAGCAGCACCCCCTGGCCTCGCTGCCTCATGGGGGTACCAATCCTCCGGAGATCCCCCCCGCCCCCGTGAGGATGATGGAGCCCTGGCCATGAAGCCCATGGGGACACCACGAGGGACAACAATGAGGACACTGCGGGGACCCTGCTGTGCCCGAGAGGCACCTTTGGCAGCGCAGGGTCACAGAGAGACAACAGGACACGGGCAGGGACCCCCAGACCCTCACGCAAAGCCACCCATCGCAGTCGGGAGTGGGTGGGTGCTTGGCCTCAGCCCCTTCCCCCCATCCCCACAGCGCACCTCGGGGCCCCGCAGCCCCCCGCCCGCCCGCCCACTTCAAAAGACCCCATTTATCCCCTTCAGCGGCTTTTGAGCGCGGCGAATTCCCGGCCGGCGCAGGCGGCTCCCCCCGGCCCCCCGTGACAGTGATAGAAAACCTCCGCCGTAATGGGCTTTCCCAGGCACGGGGGCCCAGAGCCCAGCCCGGCCTCATCAATCTTCCCCGGGTGGAGATGGGGGGGCCCGGGGGGGTCCCCGGCATCGCACCCCACGAGAGCACCACGGCACCCCCTGCCCCAAGCAGGGCCTCCCGGCCCCGCCACCCCCACCCCGCAGCCCCCGGCCTGCAGGGAGCACGTTTTGCTCATTAATTTTTAAAAATTAATTAATTACGGGGCGCTGCGGGGGAGAGGCTGCGGCGCGGAGGAAACCGGAGCCAGCGGGTAGGGTGACAGGCCAGGGCCCCCCGTCCCGGCAGCCGAGAGCGGGGCCGGGGGGCCCGGCTGCAGGGGGGAGGGGGCCAGCCCAGGGTCCCATTTCTCACAGCCTGGGAACCAGGGCGGAGGGAGGGTCCCTGTGGGGGGTGGTAACTGAGGGAGTCCCTGGAGGGGTGGCAGGCGGGGAATCCCTCATGGACCCCTGAGACCCTGCGCTGGGCAAGGTGACCCCCGGGGACAGCCAGGCCCCATGGCAGGAGGCCACGGGGGAGCCCCTGGGGACAGGGACGAGGACACAGGCGCAGCCCTGGCACTGCCACACGCACCGACACGCGTGTGCACACCCAGTACGGGGACACGGGTGCGTGCGCTGCCAGGCACGTGCACACGCAGAGGGGGCTGGGCACTGAGCACACACACACACAGAGCCACACAGCTCCACACACACTTTACACACATGCACAGCCCCAGCTGTGCACACACGGGCGTGCACACACAGAGTACACGCATGCACAGCCCCAGCTGTGCACACACGGGCGTGCACACACACGCGCAGCCGGCAGCGCACGCGCACAGCACCGTGGGGACACCCGCAGCCAGCTCCACGTGCACACACACAACCTGCACACGGGGTGTGAGCTACACCCCCAGCCCCTGCAGCGGGCACAACTGAGCACACATGGGCACAACCACATGGGAGCACACGCAGGTTTCAGCACAGAAAGGCCCCCTTCCAGCCCTGGGTGCCCCTCACCACCATCCCCTGCCCACCCCAGGGTGCCAGCATAGGGCAGAGGCTGCCATCCCCACCCCGCAGTGGCAGCCTTCAGTGGGGGCTATGCCAGGGGTCCCCCAGGGCCATGCTCAGCACCTCCACTTGCCTCTCCTTTGCCAGGTACTCTCTTCCCACGGCACAAAGGGCCCTAGCAGAGTCTGGCCCTGGCCAGGACAGTGGCTCCCAGGGCACTGAGGGGCACCCAACCTCGATCTGGGGGGTGCAATGGGTCCCCCCTGCACTCGCCCCAGCACCACGTACAGGATACACCCTTTCCCATTTCCCTGCGCCAGGAGCAGCACCCTGGGGGCAGACCTGGCACCGGCAACTCCCCTGCAGCTCCAACTCCCCATCCCAACACCCCCTGCCCCAGCCCAGGGGGAGCATCTGCACCCCCAGGAGGGCCCAGACAGATCCACCCTGGGGCTGCACAGCTGCAGCACATCTGGCGAGGGCGGCTGGCGTCGGGGCCGGACATGCGTGAGGACGGGGGAGCTGAACTAGACCCTTCCACAAACCCCCCCCCAGACTCAAGTTCCCCCAAGCAGAGACACGAGGGGCCCCAGTGTGTCCACACAGGGGCATCCCACCTGGGCCTGCAGCAAATACTGTAGGACCTACACAAACAGGGCACCCATCACACTGCATGTGTACTGCATGGGGAGGCACGCACGGTGCCCCCACCCTCTGTGTTCCCCCAGGACCCCTGGGCACCAAGGGGAAACTGAGGCATGGTGCATCCAGCCACCATCAGCCTCCAGGTGTGGAGGGGAGGGGACAGAGGACAGGACGACCAACACATGACTGCATCCCCCACACCTCCCCAGCCCGTTCCCACAACACTGTGCGGCGGGAATGGCCCCAGAGCCAGCGCGGGGGAGGGGCCCCACCCGCCGCCACCCAGTCGCTGAACTGGTCCCACTGGGTCCCACCGCCGCCGGGGCGGCTCCGGCGGGGGACAGCGCCCGGGGCCGGCCCTGCCCGGGCCTGCACCATCCCCCGGGGCCAGGGACGGGATGGGGGGGGCCCACACCACACCCCGACCCACGGGGGCCTCCCCGACGGCGGGTGCCGCGGGGCACCCATGCCAGCACGGCACGAGAACGGGCGAGGGCACCCATCCGCTGCGGTGCCAGCGATGGCGACTGGGTCCTGCAGCCGCCCCACCGCACCCAGGGAAGGTCCGGGGAAACTGAGGCACGCCGCGAAGCCAGGGCTGGGGTGCTGGTGAGGGGAAGACCCCAGCCGGGACCCCACCTCCCGCAGCTCCAGCTGCCAGCGCGGCGGGGTGGTGATTACCGGGGCCGTGATGGACGACCCTGTCAGGGGGAAATTGAATCAGGAGCAGACGCGATGATTGCCTTCATCGCCTCCCCCACACCGCCGCTGAACAAAGAGCCGCCGCGGGGACACAGCGGCACCGGCCTCGGTGGGTGCCGGCCACGGGGACACCCGCTGACCCCGAAGCAGAGGCAGCCGGGCCATTAACACCGGGTAACAGCCACTAACGAAGGTGGCTGCACAGCAGCAGTTACCTGACACACACCCAGCTGGCTGCCACTGCCCACTCCATGCCTCAGTTTCCCCAGCAGCAGCACTAACGGGGACATACCGGGAGGGAAGCACCAGGCACTGGCTGCCCATCAGGCAAGGAGCTGCTGGTGCCCCCCAAACACATCTTCCCAAGGGTGGGTAACACGGTGGCTGGGAGCTAAGAGAACCACCCACCATCACCAGTGCCACTGCCTCAGGACAGGTCACAGACCAGTGCCAGAGCGGCAGCCTGGGGTCAGCACCCACATCCCACACTGGGGACAGACCCTGGCACAAAGGGGTCCTCTCCCAGCACTGAGGGGTCCCGCTCCCCCCACCCAACATCACCACAGATCCACGGTACTCACTGGCAGGTGAGGGGGTGCTGTATCCGCTGACGGGCAGCTGGTGCTGGATGCCAGCCAGGGTGCTGGGTGGTGAGAGCCCCCCCAGCATGTGGGGGAAGAAGAAGGCGTAGGGGGGCACAGGGTATCCATTTAGGTGCCCCCCTCCGGGCGTGGGGCAGGAGCTGCTGTTGCTGGCCATGGCAGGGGTCTCCGGTGCGGGGAGGGGGGCTCTCAGGTGTGGGGCACGGGGGCCGAGCAGAGCATGGGGCCCACGAGTGACCCGCTGCCCGGTGACTGTCCTCGCTGGTGGCACCGGCTCCTGTGACACTGCTGGGACGGAGGGAAAGCAGAGAGGGTGGTTAGTGGAGGGGCTGGGATGCCCGACCCCCACCCCAATGCGGCACCCACGAGCCGTGCCTCAGTTTCCCCCCAGACCCCCACCCACCCAGGGGCCACAATCCCTCCCAGCCCCAGGAGGGCGCAGCCGGGCGGGCTCAGGGCTCCCCGCGCGATTAACGCCAATCCCCCAGATTAACGACACCGGGGCCGGCGGGGCCCGGCAGGCGCAGGTCGCTAATCCCAGCTTAACGGGCGAGGGGGCAGGGGACAGTGTGGGGACACCACGGCCCCACTGAGCACCCCCTCTGGCCAGAGGCCATGTGGCCCCAAAACCTGCTCCCCCAGGCCCGCCCTGGGATCCGGTAGACATTGAGGGGTACCAGGGGAGCAGCACCCCCCTGCCCTAGCCCAGGGGGCTGCGAGGCAGCTGCCAGTGGGGGGGGTGGGAGGGGGGGATGGCCACGCCGGGGTCCCCTGAGGACAGGCGGCTCTGCTCCAACCTGGCTCTGCCGTCACAGCCGCGCGCCCTCGCCGGCTCCGCTCCCCCCACGGCTGCACCCAGAGCTGGGGGCTCAGCCAGCTGGACCCAGAGCAGAAGGGGGCTCATCCCCCACCCCGGGCTCAGCCCGGCTGCCCACCCACCACAGGGCTGGGCTCCGTCCGTCGGGACGCGGTCCCCGCCCGGTGCCATGTGCCGCGTGCCGCAGGCCGGCGGCTCCCACGCCAACCTGGTGGGGCACAGACCCCGCGGGCCAGGCCAGGCCAGGGGGGCGGCGGTGGGAAGGGGGGCACGGGGCTTTCACAATCCCGGGCTGGCTGTTTATTTAAGTGCTGGCGCGGGGCCCGGCGGGGGCTGTTTATTTGCCGAGAGTGCTGGCTCCCGGCCCCGCGGAGGCGGAAAAGGATCCAGAGGAACAAGGCTGGGCCGCCCGACAAGGCGCTGGGGAGGGGCTGGGCCGGGCACGGCCCTGCCCGTCCCCCCCCCCAACACCCAGCTGGGTGCACCCACTGCAGACAGGAACCCCAGTCCTCCCAGCTCACAGAAGCACCCACAGCCCCTGGCGCTGTCCCTGAGACACAGGGACCCGCTGGAGCGCCCATGGGGAGATCCCTGGTCCAGCTGCCCGTAGGACTGCACGCAGAGGTGGCTGGGGTGGGGGTCACGTCCCCTCCTGGCACAGGGCACCCGGGCGGGCGCTGCAGCGTGTGCGGGATTCCCAGAGGGACCACTGGGGCACGGTGCCGGATGCCAGGTCAGCGTCCGCCTGGGCGCAGGGGCCCAGCACCAGGGAGCCAACGGCCCTCACATGGGGTCTCCTCATGACACCACGTGGAGATTCTGGTGCCCCCCGTCTGAGGGGCTGCCCATGGCCCTCAGCCAGGCCGTGGCCCCCGAGCTGCACTGGCCGGGCGGAGCAGAGGGGAGGGAGGCGCGGGAAGAACTGTTTATGTTTGTTGGTGCCAAGTGCTCGCTGGGCACCATGCCAGCCACGCCGGGGCCCAATTACTCAACCCGCTCCTGCCCCCCAACCCCCCCCGCACACCGCCAGCCTGGGACCAAGTGAGGCCAGCACCACTGGCCTGGCCACAGAGCACCCCAATCCCAGCGAGTGGCTGCCAGCCCCTTAGCCCCTTCCCAACACCCCACAAGACCAGCAGTGGTTAAGAGGGTCTGGGGAGCCCGACCAGCCCCCATTCCATGGGTGCCCATGGGCAGAAGGAGCTGCAGCCCAGAGGAGCCCCTACGGGACCTTGTGCCAGAACAGACACCAGCATATGGCTGCTCCCTGAATGGAGGGTCCTGGGCATCCCAAATGGGGGTCCTGGGCATCCTGGCCAGGTCCCACTCCTGGAATGCCCCAGGTCAGCAGCACGGGGCTGGGGGCCACGCAGCCCCTCGGCGGGGGCCCACACTCGCCCTCCCCGGCGCCTTTTCCTCCAGTCAGGAGCTGGACGAGGCCTGGAGCTTCCTGGAATCCAGCGCCTCGTTCCAGCCCCGCGGAAAACACGGCCGCGGGGCCCGGGCCAAATCCCAGCCACGAGGAACCTCCCGCCCAGGCCGAGGGTGGCCCCCGGGAGCGGACGGACGCACGGACGCGCAGACTGGAGCAGTTCCCAGGGCTGGCGGCACTGTGGCTGGGGGGACCAGAGATGCCCAAGCTACCCATGACCCCAAACCAGGGCACGAAAACCACCCCACAGACCCAGATAGGCTGGGCTGCACTGGCACCAGCCCACCCCTGCAAAAGACCCCTTCCAGAAATGCAGCACCCAACTGGATTCACACTCCACACCCAGGCAGGGCCACATCCTGCTCCCCTGTGCCTGGCACAGCCAACGCTAACTGCAGAGTGACATGGATTGCACTGGGATGGCAGCACCATGGCACCCACCTCCCCAGCAGCCATTTGCAGCCCTGCCCATCGAGGGGGCCAAGCAGCACCCCCCAGCTTCCCCAGGCCCCACAGTGCAGGCAGTGTGTCCAGCCCCAGTGCCCATGTCAAACCACCCAACCCAGCTACGCTTCCTGCCGGGGCACACGACGATGGCAGCGCCAGCGCCCGGATGTGACACGCCAGTCAGTGGGGGGCACCGCCCTGTCTTCCCCCCTTGGCACTGCAGGGGCAAGCGGGGCCAGGGTTGCTCTGGGGTGCCTGGCGGGCAGTGACCGAGCCCTTCCTGTCATGCTTGCGGGCACCGCACTCCCGGCCGCAGCTTCCCCTTGCTGCTCTCAATTCCTAGGCAGCCAGGTTTCAGTTCAGCCCCAGCCCTGCTGCCATGGCCCCCTGCCACCTCAGATCCTGTCAACCCAGTCACCCAACACCCTGCTCCTCTGCCCTGGTATTGCTGCCACCCCAGCTCCGTGCCAGTGCACTCCACTCCCCAAAGGTAGTTGAGGTGGCTGCTACCCATGGCCTCAATCCTCACCAGGACAAGTCCCAGGGACACCCTGGTGCCAGACCACCCCCACGGAACATAGGCAGAGAGAGAGGGTGTCATGTCCCCCCTGGCACAGGGCAGCAGGGTGGCCCTGCTCCACTGGCAGCCTCCCGGGCAGAGCAGGAAGCACCCGCAGAGCCACTGCGGTCACAGGCTGTGGTTTCCTCGCTGCTGGCAGCTCCCGACCCGGGGCAGCCTCACACGCGAGGCCAAGGGCTCGGCCACCCCCCAGCATCGCCAGCCTCCCCCCAGCCTAGCCAGCATGGTGTAGAGAGTGTGAGGTGTGTCCCCCCCGGGCAGGGCCGCCAAGCGAGACCCCCTCCCCGTATCCTCAAAGCATCTCAGCCGTGAGTCACCGTCACGTTTCTCACGTCCCCGGGCAGGCGTGAATCATGGCCCAGCCCGGCGGCAGGGCCAGAGCCGGCGGCACACGCTCGGCACAGAGACAGCTTGCCAGTGCTGGGGCTGCCCACAGCCCTCGGTCAAGGGTATCCGAGGGTGCCGGGGACAGTGTGGACCCTAAGATCTGAACCTTGCTCCCAAGGGTGAGCAGCATGCCCGGGGACTCGCTCAGCACCATCACCAGTGCCCTAAAACCTTGGTACCAACCCACACCCAGGCACCACTGCTCCCTTGGGGCAGACACAGGGCTGGGGACACCACGCTGGCCAGTGAAGATGGCATCCTTGCCCGGCAGGGACAGTGTCCGTGCTGGCCTCCTCAGCCGGTGGGGGCACACAGGCACCCCGGGAGCGGCTGTCTGCCCCACGGCATGAGCCCTCACCCTGGCACCCCCACATCCCACTGCCGGGTGGGAGCCACAAACTGAAATTCCACCTGTCGCGGCCGGGCCGGGTCCGGTTACTCCAGGAACGCGCCGCTCCAGTTACACCTCCCGCACCCGCCGCCAGACACGCCATTCTTCTGCGGGAACAGGTGCCACGGCCCCCGCCACAGCCGCCAGGATGGACAGGGCTGTGCCACGCTGCCACCAGCATCAGCACCACCCCAGCCTGACCGCCCCGTGGCCGCCGGCTGGCCAGAGCGGGTCAGCCCGGCTCAGTGGTGACTGTGACCCACCAGCACCACGGACCAGCCCCACAGCACCATGGGGACCCCCACCCACAACCCGGTGCTGCTTTCGCACAGGGGCGGCACCCCCAGGCCCAGCCTGACCCTAGGACAAGCCATGGGAACCTCAGGTCCTGCAGCCCTGCCCACTGCTGAGGGGGGGTTCCCGGTCCCAGCGTGCCCCATGCCGGTTCCCTGTAGCCTCTCGGGATGGCACGACGGCAGCCGCCCGCAGCAGCCCCCGGTTGTTTTTAGCCCTGGATGCGGCGCAGCCGGCGCCCTGGGAACGGCGTGCCGGGAACAGCGCGGCCCCAGACAGCCCTTTCTGGCTCAGCGACAGCCGGCAGACAAGTGCAGCTGGCTCCGCCGCCGGCCCGCGGCACGGGGCCGCTCGGGACACGGCGCCCGCGGCCGGCGTGGGTGGACGCAGCGGGCGGGAGGCCGCACGACGCCCCCGGACACCAGGATTTGGTGGCACGATACCCTTGGCCTGGGCAGGCTCTGAGGGGCCAGGATCAGAACTGGGACCTGGTGTACCTGGCTTGCGTGGGGACAAACCACCCTGGACCACTGGCACCGCGACCCGCCGCGTCGTGACCGGGCTGGCGCAGACGTGTGCCACCGCCACGTCCCCTGTCACAGCCTGGCAGCCGAGGCTCAGCCGGGGACGTCGGAGGCCAGAGCGGGCGCACGAGGCCCCTCGCCGGGCCCTGCCACGAGCCACCCCCCACTAAGCCGCCTCCAGCCGCAGGGAGATTAACCCATTTTCCGTAATCAGCACATGTGTCACCGCAGATATGATCGCAGCCCCCCCCGCGCCTGCCAGCACCGCAGCCCTTCCCCCCCGAGCCTGGCACTGCCATGGGGGGCCCTGCGGCACAGGGGTGCCCCGTGACGCGAGGTGCCTGTGGGTGCCGGGGCGCTCCGGGCATATGCTGTGAGGGTCCTAAAGCTTCACCAGACAAACCCCCCACCACCACCCAGGGTGCTGCAGCAGCACCCCGAAAAGGTCTGGGGGGATGCCAGAGTCCAGCCACCCCCTCAGCGGCAGCACTGGCATCAGCAGGGGTGGCCCAGGACACACTCTGCCCGCAGCTGGCGCAGCCGAGTGTGGCACGTTGACACGCCAGAGCCTCCTGGTTATAAATAGAGCAGGAGCCGCGGAGCTGGTGAATCCCAGCGCCGCAGGGCAGGCAGCGGCACGGGCCCTCCCCGGGCTCGGCGGCCACAACGCCACTCCCGGCGCGGGGACCGAGCGCTGGGGACACGGTGGGAACGAAGGGACAGCCAGGCAAAGCAGAGCCTTCCAGCTGGCATGAGGCACCCACAGGCACCGAGGAGTACGGGATGGGGCACCCTGCCCTCTTTCCAGCCGTGCTGGTGCCCGCTGGTGCCGGCTGTGTCACCTGAGGGACTGTGAGCAGTGGATGAAGACGCTGGGCATCCACTGGCATCCCCAAGCGCAAACACCCGCAGGGCCACGGGCGTCCCCGCACCGCAGCAAGGTCACCCCCAAGGGCAGGGCGCGGGGCCCACGGGTGACATATGGCCCGGGAGCAGCAGCCGCGGGGCCGCTAAGCCACCAAGCCGTCACCCGCTAATCCCGGCATGGGGCCGGTGGTCAGGGTGCTGCACCCACAGCCGCCAGACTGCTCATGCTCGTCACCCCCGAGCCATCCCCATGGGGGGAACCGGTGTGGGTACCGCAGGGATGCCCCCGCGTCCCCCCCCAACATCCACCGGGCTGTGGGACAGCCCCTACCACCCAACGAGGTCAAAGGTCAGCGGCACAGATTTAGGGGACACCGCGGCTCCAGCGGGCAGGGGGGGCCGTGCCCCGGTCCCTGCTCCCCCCGCCGGACAGAGGTGCTGCTGCCCATCTCCGAGTTCTCACCACCCATCGGGGAGCACCCGGTGGGGCAGCCCACCCCCCCCCAAAACCCCACACTCCTCGCCCCTGGCCGCCGCTGCCAGAAGTCCGCAGGGGCTCCACCGCCCCCGGGCTGGCTTCGGGCATCTGCTGTAGCCGGGGAGGCGGCGGACGGAGACCCCCGCCCGGCTCCCCCACCCCCCCCCGGCCCCGCCGCCGCGCCAGCGCCCTGTCAGCCGCGGAGAGCGATGGCTTCCTCCGCCCGCCGGCCAGGAAACGGCGCAG
>JAOEGS010043229.1:0-20309 GCA_025447755.1 Corythornis vintsioides
AGCCCCGAACCCGGGCTCCCCGCGAGGGTCCCCTCCCTCTCCCCCCCCTCCTCCTCCCCTCCCGGGGCCGTCCTGCTGCTCAGCAAAGTACACAAGACACTGTCCGGCCCCGGGAGGGGAGGCGGAGGAGGGAGGGGACCCTCGCGGGGAGCCCGGGTTCGGGGCTCTGTGCACCTCGTCCTCGTCGTCGTCTTCCCTCGTCATAGTTCATCTCCTTCTTCTTCTTCCTCTTCGGAGCTCGGCACCCCGCAGCCCCGACGATGGCTCCCAGCTGACGCGACGACGACGACGCTGCTGCTGCTGCTGCTGCTGCTCGAGCCGGGGGGGGCGGAATGTCCCAAAAGATCCAAAGGTGCACCCTCCTGTGCACCTCACTTCTCCAGGCCCCGCAGCGCCCACCCCTCACATTCAGCCCTGAACCCAAGCTCCAGACCTCGCTAGGCACAACACCCCCACCACCCACACCAAGAGCCACCGCTCCAGAAGGCTTCCCCTCCCCCCCTCCATCCTCACCTCCACCACCCTGCACAAGAACCCAAGACACCAGGAACCACCTCCAGCCACCTCACCCCACACTAGATGCACAACAAACAAACACAACACTCCTCCCAGGCAGATCGATAGGTAGATAGATAGCCAAACAACAAGTTAGCAGGCAAGCCCACATCCCCAGCAAAGTGCAAGGACACAGCTCCACCAGAGCACAGCCCCCTTCCACGCCACCAGCCCACGGCAAACAAACAAACGCCATCGACAATCCCCGAAGAAACAAGACTCCTTTGACAGGGCCCTTAATGTATCACTCGACACCCCCAAGCAATATAAACCCACTCTGGGGAAGCAGAACACCACCGCAGCTAGCCAGCTCCATTGTGGGGAAAGACCTCTGCAGAGCCCAGCTACCTTCCAGGCCCCAAGTCCAAAGGCATCCCCAAGGACAGGCAGGTCCACACATTTAAACAAGCGGGCCAGGCTGCCAAGAGCACCTCTCCCCTGCCAGTGGACTAAAGACAGAACACTCTTCACCAAAAACAAACACATCCAATAAGACCTCAGGTCAAAAAAACCATCGTCCGAAAAGAAAAAGAAAGACCTCATGGCATAATCAAGGAAGGAAAGAAGGAAGGAAGTCAAGTCCTAAACTCCATACGATCTGAACCGTGTTCTCAAGTAGAGAACTTCTGCCACTCCATCAACCACAGGAACAACAACAGACATCACCTAGTACAGAAAAACTTTCCACTGTTTCATTCACAACATTTTGACGGCAGCTCCACAACGCAGAACAACTGCCGCTGACTCTTACCTCGGGCTGAGGTCCGGCAGGTCCCCGGCACTCGGCGCCGAAAGCCGCGGCCAGGGGCTCCCCTCCGGGCCCCGGCAGGGGCAGCGCGGCTCCCAGTCGCGGCCGCAGGGGTCGGCGGCGCGGGCGCGGAGAGGCGAGGGAAAGGGCACGGCTCCCAGAGACAGATGCACGGAGTTCCCGGCCGAACGGCTCTTGCCGGCGCTCCCCTTCCTCTGCCGAGAACAACTGCTGCTCCCGGTCCGGATGGGGGAAAGGATGCTCTCCTCCTCTCCCCCGTCCTCCTCCACCTCGTCTTCCACGATCAAAGGCAAGCTCCGCTTGATGTTCCCGTTGCCCTTCAGCTCGGGCTGCAACAGCAAAGAGCGCGCACGGTGAACGGCAGAGCTTCGCCACGTCCCACAGACACAGACCTGCAAAAGACCCCTAAGAGAGATGGTCCCGGCCAGCAGCCCCCCGAGCCCCGTCACACAGCTCCGGGGACGGCAGCTCCACCGCTGCCAGCACCGACTAAATAAAGACCGTTCCCAGCACACACTTTAAGTCAAAACTTTGTTCCGATCTTAAGCTGCAACTCAAAACCCTCTCCTCTGACGGGCTGGAACTGATTCCCGGGTCTCTCCTTAGTCAATTATCGCGGGCAGCTGCCGGCCGGGAGGGGCCGCGGCCACCGACCCCCTCCCATTGGGTACCGGGCCCGGGCCCGCCCCACTTAAGGGCCGGGCGGGAGGGGTCCCGCTTCCCACGCGCTGAGGCAGAAGTCGGAGAGGCAGAGCTCGGCCGGCCGGCGGTCCAGGGCACAGGTACAGTGCTGCTCCTTCCTCCTCCCTCGGGACTATCGCTCCTGTAATGCCCTCGTTCTTGCCGTTCTTTCCTCGGGCCTTCAGTTCGCTCTCCTCGTCTCAGCCCCTGAGGCCGCCTCGGTTTCCTTCTTTCTTTCCAATTCTCCTCTCCCTTGCTCGAGAAGGGCTGCTAGCTGCTGTTCGCTTCAGAGAAAAACCTACCGGGAGCTGTAGTCTCCTTCCCCACAGTCAGGTCAAGCGAGACCGGTCAGGGGGAGATGCTAAGTAAGGAAGCGATGCCAAGCCCCCCCTAGAAGCAGAGGGCGGAGGCTGGTGCCCGTACAAGGGGCAGCGGCAGAGGCGGGGCGGGCGGCTGTCTCGGTGACATTCCGCAAGCCCGGGGGCCGGCTGCGCTTTTCCCTCATTTGCTGCGACCGCCTCCCCGGGCACGATTCACGGGCAAGCTTGGCACGCTGAAAAGGCAACCCACCTACCTGAGACAGCAGGGACTTGTTGGATAATTTGGAGATTACCTGAAAAAAAAACCCAAAAAAAACATAGCGGCAGTTAGGTGCAGCTGCACAGGATTGCCTTTGAACAGCACACAAACATCTCGCATCATTTCTCTGGAGACCAGAACGAGATCTCGGGCTAGAGCAGGGAATGAGTGACCTAGCGCTGCACTAAGGACAGCCCTGGCAAACAGACGCTGTGAGGGAAACGAGAACAAATTTGTTTGGCTAACTAACCAAATCCGGCACGAACGAGAGTTTAATCGCAAGTCAGGACTCCGTCGCTGAGAAGGGAAATCCCGGGCAGCGGGCGTGCCCTGCCCTCCCACACCAGCAGCCGACACCGACGGGGCGCCGAGGGCGAGCCGCACGCACGCTGTCGGGAGGAAGGGCCGCGCCCGAGAGGCGCTCAGGGCCCCGCCATCCTCCCTTCTTGGACCCCACCAGAGACAGAACCACAGCAATAAGACAATGATGCGAGCTGAACTGGGCAACTACTCGTCATAGAGGCAGCTGGCAGCGGCGACCGGCACAGCATCCCGCGGGTCCCCGCAACGCCCGCACCTCGCCGCCGGCCGTGCCAACCGCCTGCCTCCGTGCGGATAATGACAACAAAGGGTTCATCTGCTAGGCAGGACTTTCGGCAGTCGCTTTCAGCTTTCCTACAGCCACCCATCGAGTTAAAAAGTGCTTAACGGCCGTCAGGTTCACATAGGTAGCTTGAGGTTCCTCCCAGACTCGGGAGAGGGAAAATCATTCTGCAAGCCACCGACACTTGGTTAACAGCATACGCAACTCCTACAGACAACAGGTTTAAGCTCAGACTCGACAACCAAACTTCTGTTCCTCTCTATTCCTTAATCCTTGCTGGTCTTACGGGGTACTCTAAAAACAGCTTCGTAGTTGCCGAGAACGGGGAGGGTACTAATAGCAGCATCGCAAACAAAGACGCGAGGTTTCGGTTTGATTAGGCAGAAATCACAACAGCCCGCCCGGTAGCAGGTGCGTCCCTAACTCCAGCAATAACGCTAAGCGCCGCCAGGCACGGCCGCGGCGATAATTAGCCTCTGCCGATACTCTCCCTGCCGCCTGCTTCCCCACGCGGCTAAAAAGTCCTACATTCTATTAGCTGAGGATGAGATCCCCGAGACACTGCTTGCGCTGTCCCCTACGCCAGCCGAGGACGCAGCATTTTCACCGCTCCCGAGTCCACTGTCTGTGCGCGCAACTAGCCAAGGCAGAGCTGGGAAAATGACCCACTCAGCACAGAGAGTTAGGAAGAGTCAATCACCATAGTGCTCAGATTTTGGAGCCCTTCGCTTTCCTTGGCTTCCAGGCACAGGTACAAGGTGATTATTCTGAAATAGCAGCCTCACTTAAAACTCAGAGTGCATTCCTAACAGCAGCAGCTTCACAAAGAGGGGCCGAGACAGGAAGGAATTTGCCCGACAAAGGCCAAGTCCTCCGCCGCTCACCGCGGCAGACGCTAACTGGCTGCAGGACGTGGGGTGGGAAGCAGCGCTGGGCTGCCCGGTGCCCTCAGGAACACAAAGGGGTTCCTGCCTTGTGCCCTCAGCAAGACAAAGGGGTTTCCGAAGACGCTTTTGTGCAGAGAGGAGGAGAATCCTCGGGAGGAAGGCTGGCACTAGGACAGGTAGGAACAGGGGGCACGGGACACCAGAAACGACTCCCTGGCCTTTTCTCTCCCCTCCCCACACGGACCCCCTGTCACCTACGGGGAGGCAGTTTCACCCTGCTTAAAATTGCTATTTTTGGGTAAACTCGGGGCCTATCGACTCTCTTGCCCACAGCGCAGACCCCGCACTAGGAAGCGTTGCAGCTGCTGCTGCATCAATCCCCAGCTGCACTACGCGGTGCCACTCCATTTGACGGCTGCATCCTGCAGACAGGAATTGAACTGGGACCTGGACTTTAGGGCTGGGGAGCTGAGAGTCAGCCGGGGCAGCTGCACTTCCCCGGGAACTACACAGAAGCTGCTAGACTTTGACTTTTTAAACCTCCTCTGACAACTCTGCCGTCTGGCTCCAAAGAAATAGCACTGTCACAGAGAGCAGGCAAGATGAACGGCGCCAGGCAGAGGACGGAACTTTGACAGACCCCACCGAGCTTTAGCTCTGCGCTAAGGCAGCGCCAGAGGCGATCGTTAGGAGGTGCCGTCCTAGTTTCGGGCCAGCTACACCACTTGTTTAGGGAAAGCGCTGCACTAGCCTGCCTCTAAATACTCCTTTTCTTATGCTAAACAAAGACAAGGCCAAACGGCTTGCGCGCTAGCCAGAGCCGAGCGGAACGAGTCAAAGCTTCGGTAATTGCTGCTGAAAATAAAGCTACAGGGATTTCCTCTGCTGCGCTTTAGGAAACCACTAACAAACAGACCGATGTGAGCAGGACTTTGTCGAAGTGCTGGCGGACTAATTCGGAATGAAATTTCAACCTTGCTGTCTGTTGATGCCTTCTAAAACCGGTTATCTCGTCTGATTGCACTAGACACACCAGGAAGAGACGGCGCACCTACAGCGGCTTCACGTCACACTCTCCCATCTACAGCATCTCTATCACCCTCTCATTGCTTCATAGATTCTACATCAGTGCTTTTTAGCAGCACAGAAGGCGCGTCTATAACGGTTTGTTTCCTCCCCTGCCCACGCTAGAGCCACGCTGCCGGCAGCCGGGGCTCCCACAGCTCGGCCGGGCTCCGGACGCAGCGGTCCGCACAAGAGCAATCTCCGGCGGGCACGGTGGCCGCGGCTGCTCATGAGCTGCACAAGAGGTACACTGGAAGTGCTAGGATACCACCCTACAAAGGCATACAGCTAACACCGGGCTTCTTACATGAACCGGCCAGAGAAGTACACTGGCATTCCTCAGCCCAAGATTGGGATCCCCTTTCTCTGACCTCACTGCTGCCGCCTTCAGAGACCGAGGAAACTAGAGCAGAGAGGGAGCTGTGCCGATTGCCTTCTAAGTCTCAGGTCCTAAATGACGAGAATTCCTTTCTATCTGAGCATTCACAAAGAAACTGCACTTTCGGGAAAGGACTGAAAAAACACCTCGAGTTTGAATGTTCTCCGTCTCCCTTAGGGAATGGGAAGGACCCCTCTAGAAAGAGCAGCTGAGGGAGAAGGAGGCCCAGGGCTGGTGGCAGAGGTGCTGATCTCTGCACACTGCTGGAGGGTCGGGGAAGAGACGCAGGCACGGAACAAGGGACGAGTCTCCTGCTGCAAACCTGAATGCCTCCTGCGTTGGGGCCTCTTTTCCCTCACCAGGGTTTCTTTCCGTGACATCCTCACTATCCCAAAGGACTCGGTCGCTCGTGCCGAGTTTCTCAGGCTAGACAGAACAGGCTTGTCTTCCTTCACTAAGCACTTTACCCCACCTTTTGACCTTTTTTCAGACCATCTCCTTTGCTTGTTCCTATCTTTGCAGACTTTTATCCTTACGTCCTTTCTTGCTGAACAAAGAGATCTGCAACCCTATGTTGTGGAAGCAGATGCTCTCGGCCTGCTCCCATCGCCCCTTCTAACAGAATAGAGGGCCTGGCAAACTTCCTTCTCCTTTCCAGTGCTCCATCCTCAGCTCCCTCTCCCCTCGTCCAAACCAAGACTCCCCGACCGCTTTGAACACGCCCTTCAGCACACCCGGGCCCTTAAGAACAATCACTAAGCTAAAGAAGAGTCTGTCATACAGTGAGGAGAGACACAGGGAGAAATAGTGACCACAGCCCATAGAGACTGGCCCTGACTGCACACTGCTCTGCAGGTTGCCTCTTTCTTCAGAGGCTTGCAGATGACTGCAGACAAAAGATACAGAGGAGAAAAGGGTTTCTCTTTCCTACAGTTTGCTTACAGTAATGCAATAGACAGCACTTTAACCATGACATTACAGGAGTGGGATACAAAGCCTACTGTCTAATCTAGTAGAAACAAGGAGAGCTAATAGCTTCTCAAGTGCTACAGATTCGTGCCACGCCGAGATTTCACACCTATTCATAACTATTTGCGGGACCGGCCCTGTGCCTTGCTACCCAGTGACACCCCTCAGCTCCAGGGTACAGATGCTGGACCAGACTTGCTTTCTAACTTGCATGGTGAGCTTTCTCTTTCAAGGACAGGCAGGGACGGGCACCATCTGTTCGCTCTCTGCATCTCTACAGCAATGATTTCGGGGTGTCCTTTGCAACCTCAGCTCTCTGCCATTCACCTGTTCTAAGATGTTTTGAAAAGCTGCACTACAAATGCTACCGGCTCCGTAGAATCCATCTGGAATTCTTATGGAATGCCTGCTGGACAACCTAGTTGCACTGCTTACTGACAGATTGCTGTGTTGTTTAGAATACAGTGTGGTAAATAACACTTTAGTCTCTATACAGAATAAGACAAGGCTAGGTTAACGTGAGATTGCTTCTAAACTGCATCTACTTGTGGCTATGTAAGAGCAAAAGGAAAGCAAGCATCAAAACAAAATCTACTCTCTACTCTCAGCCCATTTTAAGGTCAATATATATTAAGACTAATTTTTTATACCATTTTTGTCTGGTGTAGAAAGATGTCAAGTTAAAAAGTTACATCGTCATGTTTCCTAAGGCCTGTTGGAGAAAATGCTCATCTGCTCTCCACTCGTAATTACCACAGGAAAAGGGGGAGATTCCAGGACAGAGCTCTGCTGACAGCCACCAGCTTTTCCTGGCTACACTGCTGCCTCACAGAGCGTTTCAGACCCTCCTCGGCAGCATCTAAAAACATCTCTAAGCTGCTTTGCTGGCCTGCATTTGAACTTGTAACCCTGGGGGAAAGCTCCATAATCTGATGCACAATGACATAATCTCGGCGAGCGCCACGCAAGACGAGGGAGGGTTTTCCAAAGGACTGCAAAGCTGACATTAGAAGACAAAAGTTGACGCTTCTACTTGAGCTTTCAATTCTGGCTACTGTGGAAATTGTTTCGTATTTGTCAGGGAAGTGCTAAGGGCCAACAGTGAAAATTCTAACTACAGACAGCTACTAATGTCTAACTAATAATCCTCATTTCTGCCTCAACCCATTCTCATCAGCCACAGCGTGACTAGAGGAGTAGGAATTTCGGGATGTCGTCGATGTGACGTATTCCCAGACAACGCTGACTGAGTTGTTTTCCTCTCCTGCCCTTTCACCTCTTTGACGTCTTGTGGGATTCCCCCTGACAGTTCATCCTCCGTTTGTTTTAGGTGTCACGTGGGAAAAGACTTGAAAACCGACGAGAGGTAATACAGTAAAGATAAGATTGAAAAGATGACAATTGCACCGCTAAGTTCCGGTGGGATGGCTGTTCCAACTAACCTGCACACGTACCAAAGATCAGAAGATTAAAGTTTTAGAGAGGTAAAACCACACAGGACAGGTGCCTGGGGTTAGATCCATATATGTATAGATAGCTTTTAATGACTGCAGGCTGCAGACACGAAACTGGAGCAAACCAGCGGGGGAAAAAGCGTCAGGGAAAGGTGCTAGAAAATGAAATGCAAAGGCCACTGCGTCTGCCAGAACAAAGGCTTCCCTGTCTGTGCTCTTTGAGTTCTGTGTTTCCTGCTGCCTTCATTTCCCTGCAGAGACCCCTTCTCGAGGGATAAATGGGAAACGTGACAGCGAGGCGCTGATGCTCCGGAGAGCTGCCGGGGAGCCGAGGCTCGGAGGCACCGATGGCTGCAAGGGGGAATCCTTCCTCAACGAGCCTGCTGTCAGGAGGAGCTGAACCTGCTCTGCAGCTCCAGGACAAGATGCCTGATTATAACATACAAGATGCCTGAATATAAAATACCAGATGCCCGAAAATAGCACCTTACACTGCCAGAGATGCACCAAACCTTTCCTACTGTCACAGAGAGGGAGGAGGCTGTGGAAGGTCCTGCACAGACAAGGGGAGGCTCATTCTGAAACCGCTTCTCACGCACAGTCAGGTACTGAGTGTCAAACAGCTCGGGGAACTGCTCTGAGGCTTCTTTGCCAGGGGGCCCACCCTTCTACAGCTTGGTACTTGTTTCATAGAAATCTGTTCTGTTCAGCTGCTGGGTAACACACCACAATCTCGGGTTTGCTATGTTATTATTGGGTTTTTCTTTGCTTTGTTGTGGGGGGTTTTGCTTTATTTGTTTGTGCTTTTTAAAATTTATTTTCAGAATAATACTTCAGATTTATTAGATTATTAGACTTCTGCTGCTTTAGGTGATTTATTCCCTTCTCTATTCCACCCTCTTACTACATGCTTTCTGTCCAGAAACACTGAAACTGCCACCGACTGGTCTCTCCTTTTGCAGAATTCTCCCCCGGCCAACGAACCCCGGCGAGCTGCAGCTGCAGGAGCGGCCCCGTGGGCAGGAGGGGGAGCTTCACTGCATCGAGGTTTGCTAAAACTGCCACCTTTCCCTCACGGTGCTCCGACTCCACTCTCCGCTTTGGCCTTTTCCCCCTTCCGAGCCGAGCCGCTGCCCGCACGGCTGCCGGCTACTTTGGCAACACCCTCCTCTTTAGTAGGTCGGAGTTACTGGGGAAATCTTCCATGGAAATTAATGATTCTGAGGATGTTTTGCAACCTGTGATTCTCCTGCAGCGTACAGGATGACATCACATCTGCCCTGGGCTGGGGGAAGTGGGACTAGGTGGAGTTGCATAGCCCTAATTGCTTCGGACTTTGATTTTTTTTCTATACATAGCTCTGATTCTAAGCATGTAGGTAATAGCAAGCAATAGGGTTTTTCACCTCTGAACATCCATCAGCGCTTACATGGCCGAGGTTTCTATCGGGTTTTAGCTTGCAGCACTTGACTAAACTCTAGGCACCTATTTACCAAACAAACCACCTCACTTTTCCTGAAATATCTATAGAATTGCAAATAGGATAACTGCTTTTTTTTTTTTCTTCCTTTAAAGCAAGGTTCTATTTATGATGCTGTCAAAAACTGATTAAAAAATCAGACCTGTCCTACTCTCTGCACTGTAGATTCATAATAGATAATCAAATATGTCACGGAGAGAATCCCTTTGAAGCAATTACTGTACCGGAGAGCAGTGCTCATAAATTCTATATATTAGAACATGGAGAAAAAGCATGACTAGAGAGACAAGAGGAAATAAATGTCCTATGCTTCATCCACCAGATCAAAACAACAGTGGCTAGGCAGACTTTCAGCTGCTTTCTGTGCCTGCACTCCCAGGATTTTCTGCTATCTCCTTTTCCCTGCTTCCAGGAGCAATGATGCTGCTGGGTACTCGGGGCAGACACCTCCACGAAACCCCTCACCAAGGCTCGGGGTGGAATTACACAGATGCTCCCACAATAGGGGTTGAAGGGAGGAACAGGCTAGGAAGCCACGCAGGGCTTAGTTTGGAATGAGATGGTTCTCCTGCCAGGCTGTGCCCTCTGTTGTGGGCTTCAGAGCTTGGAGCTGCTCTCTGCTCCAGCAGCTAGTGCTTGGAATGCTTGCTGGGATTCCCAGTGGAGAATGAGGAGCCTTCCTTGTAATTTGTTTGGTGTTGCCCATAGCTACCTCGGCTTCATTACACTAAAAACCCCCACACCTTGATTATTACAATTTCATCTTTTCTACACACCAGCCTCTCCCCAGGACAGGAATTAAGCCTCATTTTGACAGACAATGCCTTTCTGGGGAGAAAAAAAAAAATCCCGTGTTTAAATTGCTTTTGGGTTGCCTTGCAAAATTTATTTATCATTTTATTTCTTTATAAGGGACCCTGGTTAAGCTGCAGTGGAACTTATTAGTCCCAGGGGGAGAAAGAGTCTAGCTCTTTTCCCGTGGAATCTCTGCCCTTCTGTTTCATGTGCAGGGTGTGGAAGGAGCCCTCCCTGCCTCAGACACTGAGCATTCTCATTTCCAAGACATTACTCTCTCTGTGAGGAGGAGGAAGGGAAACTGCTAAGAAGTGGAAGCACTTGGAGGGCTACCTAAGGCAGCGTAGGCTCTTCTGCATGCTGAGGCCTGTCTACAAACACTGACGGTGAATCTGCAGCCAACTTCTCTTGTGGTAAATGACACCTATGGATAGAGCTCTGGGGAGGCAAAGAGGGGGCTGTGGGGCCCCGATCTTGCCGGGGGACTCCGTTCTGTCCCCGGGGGCGGCCCGGGTGGCAGGGAGGCCTCTTGTGCCGTCTCGGTCTGGCCGTCACCAGCCTGGGGGGTTTGGGGTGGATACTGACGTCTACCCCGAGATGGGCGCCGAGATCTGTGTCACTGAGCAAACCCTTGAGTTGCTAGATCCTAGCCACAGGACCGGGGAACCCTGGATGCAACACCTGAATGGCTGCCTTATTTTACTGTAACTACCACCAAACTAATTTTCTTTGCCTAACTGTTCCCAAATATTTCAGTACTTGGGAGTTTCTGGAGCAAAATGCAAAAAGCAAGCCAAGGGCATGTGCTATATAATCAACATAGAGTTTTATCCTCACACGCTCCTCCCTGCGCTGGGAAAATAGAGCAGCACTGCCAGTGCGATTGCACACTAACGATTATCATCATCCATCACTGCACCTCTGGCTTCAGAGGTGCTGCTCAAACCTCTCCCTGCCTTGCTGTCTTTGTTCCCCTGCTGCTCATTAGAGGCTGAAATAATGCCAGCGTTGCCAGCCCCTGTATGTCCAACCCCCCCGAGCTTCTCTTCCCAAACTGCTTTAACGTCCCTGTCCCTCTCTCACCAGGAGCTACAGTTTGAACCTGCTACTGGGAACCCTGCCTGCAGCTCTCCCTCGTTCCACTGGGAAGGGACACAGCCGTGAAGTCCCGGAGCCTGTTCCACCGTGACACCTTGCTGGGATGTGGATGCAGGTGGAGCATCTCATCAGGTACAGTCTAAGACTCAAAGTGAGCCAAGACAACACATTACTAAAGTTTGCTTAGGTTTCCTAGAGTTCTGTGATCTAGTGCTAACTATCACCTCCAGGGTCAGGGAACTCCCAAGGACTTGTGGCCCTTCTCCAGTCCATTCACTTTTACTTCACCTAGATCCCTTAATCACTTTTGTGTGCAATGAGCAGCTGCAGTGGCACAAGGCGCAGGGACTAAGGCATCACCAGGACTGCATCTTTCTGCAGCCTCACCTTTTAATTGGTGCTTCCAGTGAGAGAACCTAGGGCTGTTGGAGTGGACTGGCACGGAAGATACTGCGTTGGTTCTGGTCAGGGTTGAAGGGCACCTGGCAGGTCCCGGGGGGGGGAATCCATGCTACTTCACCCCACTCTAAAGACTGCTACCGCTCTATTTTCACAAGCGCTACATTCACATTCAGTTGCTATTTTGAAGTCATTTACAACATCTAAGGAAAATGAGTGACACACTGACTTACTCTAATGGTTCCAGCTACTCCAAGTTCTACAGAGCCCTAGTTGCCTCACAGCTGCAGAAGTCACAGGCACTTGAAGAAGTCTAATCTTTGTCTGGCTAAGGAAGAGATCAAAATAGAGCTTCCCAGCTGCACACCTCTCCTAGGGCGCCACGCCCGAGACACGCTTTGCAAGCTGCCCTCTTGCTGTTCTCGGAGAAGATTCCATTACATCCCTCACATTACTTCTGCAGGCAAATTCTGCTTGTGAGGACACTCTTTTCTAAGTGGAACAGAGCGCTGGACCTTGGCACCCTTAGTCCTGACACAGTTGCCTTCCCTCATTGCTCAGCCCTCATTTTCTGGTGCTACCCTTTTTGGCCACCTTCTCAGTAAGGATAAAGAGCAGGAATAAAGTGCAATGGTTGGTGCAGGAATAAGATGCAGATGACAGAGGTTACTTCTGCTATGACATAAATACTAGTCAAGGGGATGTTTAGCTCAAGGATGTAGGAGACGGTGACGCTAGGCTAATGTGCCTGTGGCCCTGGATGCTACTCAGAAAAAAAAAATAAAAATTACAGATCCTGACCCTATTTTACATTACAGGATTTTTGCATGACAATACCAGTTTGTGTTTCTCCATTTACACCCTTCCTCTGCTGGTAGATCGCTGCCGTGGAAACACCGGTACCAATACAAAACCACACTTTAGTTGCTGAAACAACTCTCAAAGTGTGACAGCATTCTACGCCACCAACTGACGGTCTGTGCTCCAAGCAATGCTCACTCGCTAGTCTGGCACGTCAGCTCCCAGCAAACACCCACTCACAGACATGCTTTGCACACAGGCTTTACATACGCTAATTACTTTTACACAAGCAACCGATGATAACATATTACAAATCGTTCTCTCACAAAAGATGTTTTCCATGGCAAACCTGAGAAGCAGACACCTTGTTCACTATGATCTGATCAGCTGATAAACACTTCCCCTAGGCAATGACTGCATTCTCAAACCAAAGGACTCCGAGATCCTTTCACTGGAACCTCTACATCTTCACCGAGGCAACTTTACCAAACAGAACTGGCTACACATCATAAAGACAACAACTGTAGAAATTTTAAAAGGTACTTGCATCACTTTCGTGTCCTTCTCTGAGGTTGTAGGTGAGGTCATGCTGGATGTCCTCCACAAACTTGTGGGCGTACTCCGGGTAGAGGTCGAGCACCTCGAAGAGGCCCTTGAGGATGATGCACTGCAGGTCACAGTAGGTCAGAGCTTTCACATCTGCGTTGGTTTTGATCACTTGATCCTTAATGGATAGGTTGGCTCCAATCAAATCGCCTTTACCTTCAAAGAAATAGGAAAAAATACAACTTTAACAGCATGAATTACTTGCTTTTTTAGATCATTACTTTACCGTCCTTGCTACATAATCCATCTCACTGTGACCACTGCAGTACCTACTGAAACCTCTGAAGGACTTCTGACTCCTAATTGACTGTTTTTTACCAGCTGTAAACTTCTCTGCAATTCCTTGGAGATACAAAGACTACTCACAGACAGGTAGGTACCTCATTTCATGGAGCAATCAGGTAGACATAGTGAGGATTCATATTGTCTCTAGTCATTAGTAACAGGGGGAATTCCGATTTTCAGTTAGTGACCATTCTATCTCTAGGTTGCCTTCGTGTTGTCGTTACCACAGACAACTGAGAAAGTAGCATTGTCCCAAAGTCAGGATGAGGTGGAGATTGTCCGTTGCAGGATGCTCTCATGTTGAGGATTGTCACCCATTTGCAGACCACGGCAGCTGTGGCTGCACAGCCACTCTTCAGGTCGCAGCTTGGCGTCGCAGGTTGCCGATAGCTCTGGGCCACTTCTAACAACAATCGCATCAATTCTTAAGCATTTGCAATTCCATGCTAGACTGACTTAGAACACTGGTTGTATTCAAACCCACTACTTACCATCTGTGGAAAAGCACACAATTTTAAACATCTAAACCTTGTCAACCTCTGATCTGTGGCATCAGGCCCAAAGAGCAGTCATTGCTTCAGATGTCTGCCCCAAAATTCATCCCCGTGACCCTCAAGAGCAAGTTTAGTATACTGAGCAGCCAAACATCCCTGAAGCTGCTTTAATCACATCAGTTGATACTTTAAAATGCTACTTGTCTTTTTTTTTTTTTTTTTCCTTCTTCCATTTTCCTGGAGCTAGACCAACAACCAAGGGATTTTCTTGTATGCTAGGGATATACACTTTGGACTTTCTGAACAACTGCCATGGGTTTAAATAACTGCTATTACTTTAGGGAAAGGTCAATCTCATAAATTACTATAATACTTGTCATTTCTCATCAAACTATTCCATACTTGCATAATCAAATACAGTGCAGAACTAAGCAATCATTTTCTTTTCATTGTCGGTATCTCCCAGTGTTTGGGAATTCTGAGACAAACGGGGCCTGCGTCACTCGTGCATTCTAAAAAAAGTCGTTGAGAGGCATGCTAGGCCAATAAAGGAAATTCAATTTCAGAGGGCCAGAAGCTTGTATTGCCAACAGTCCCGAGCACTCCCCCTAAACAGGAAGGAAAGCAACCAAGGAAATGTTCTTTTTAACTCGGCATTATGATGGTATTACCAGTTATTAGAAAGAAGGTTTGAATCTAAAGAGGTATTACACTACAAATTTTGCCTGAACATGTAAACAGCTATTTTATTACTATTTCACTTTCTCAAAATACTTTAGCAACACTAACTCTGACAAGTCTAAGCTTCCTTTACTGAACATCTCTTTAGTAGGAACCTGATGGAGGCTCACCAAAATTTACTGACAGAGGTGGTTTGCCCTAACTAAGCCAAACCATTTCTCAAACAACTACAGCGCAGTTCTTAGAACACACCTGCTGGCCTTTCTCTGCTCTAATACATTCAGATCGTGTCTGGCAGCAGCAGTTCCCTGGAGGAAACCCCCCCCTGTGGGAAGCAGAGCCAGCAACGCTTTGTTTTCCACACAGAGGTGGCCAGCAAGGGGCGTCGCAGGCTGGGAGGGGGCTCACGCTGCTGGATCCGGCATGGCCTGGTTCCCGACTTTCAGAAAACATTTGGGACCTTATAACTACTGTCAATACTGCCTAGACATTTGGTTGAGAGCTGCACTTATATCGACGTCCGGCAAGTGCCTCCTCACAGGCAAAGGAGAGCCAAGTGCGATACAGCACAACTACCCCTCTAGCAATGGAAAGCGACTTAGGACGCGAGTCCATTTCCACTCCACACCATCAGGGACGTGTCCAGCCTAGCTCCAGCAGCTGCTCCCTGCTCCTCCCGCAGAGCCCGCCGCGAGCGCCGGGGCTGCTCCCGCCCCGCAGAGCCCCCCCGGCCCGGGCAGCGTACCGACGATGGCCAGCACCGTGCTGTCCTTCAGCACCTCCATGGAGCCCGAGCACACGAAGTAGATGGCCTGCAGGGCATCGCCCTGGCGCAGCAGGTACTCGCCGGGCGCGCAGAAGGAGGTTTTGATGTGCAGCGACAGGGAGCGGAGGCAGCCGCGGCTGGCGCACTCGAAGAGGGAGAGCTGCAGGATCTCCTTGTTCAGGTGCATGGTGATGTCCGAGCGCAGCTCATCCGGGAAGTCCTTCAGCAGCTGGCCCGGGGGGAGAAGAGACAACGGGGACCATTACTGGGGTGTTTCCTCTCTTCAATAACTACTCTCGTTTACATCATGCTGATCAAAAGGTTCCCCTTGCCTTTCTCTGCTCCTCTTTCCAAGACATCTGCTCTGTCTTTACACTGCAAAGCCCGATCGATTCCATTACAATATGGCTTTATGCAAAACGAATGCAAATATTCATTACCTCCCAGGGCTGGAATTTCCCCTACTGCACATTTCACCTTTATCCAACTTGTTCTGGGCCTTGAGAACACCCTAGGCTGTTGGGTTAGACACCACTACCTACAGTCTCTACGCATGGAAAACAGTTACAATGACCTTAGATTAGTTCTTTCTTTTTTCACTGCTTATATCAAATTCATCAATAGTCTGCTTTCTTTCTGCTAGGTTAAACCCACTGGAGGAACTGTAACTCTCTTTCCTCCGAGTAATGCTTTGTTGTCTTGTCGAGATGTTTGGATTGGGTTTCTTGTCTGGTTGGTTTTTGTTGCTGCTGGGTTTGAGTGTTTGCTTTTTAACGATGCACCAAGATGCTGACAGAGAGATGGGAAAGGGATGGAGACAAGGTGCACACTCAGTGGAGACCACAAGGTCTTCTGGTTTTTGCTCGCTCTTAATTCCAGACTGCTCTGCAATGCGGTCTGACATACACAATGCTACCTGGCTGTGTTTTATAGCAGGTAATAGCACATTTGAGAGGGACGTTTTCATGCCCAGACAGACTTCCGAGAGTGCTGCGTGCCTGCTACGGTCCTCTTTGCTTTTGTCAGGGCATCACCTAACGTTCAGGCGGAGCTTCCGGACAAATGCTTGTGTGAGGGGCCAGTCCCCTTGGTGAAACTGCTGCTGCCTGCCTCTGGGGAGAGCTCTGCACCAACCCGAGCACAGCTTGGGCTGTACTTTGAGAGGCTCTGGCACCTGCCCGGCAGACTTTTTGTTTGGAGGAAGGCAAAACTCCTGACCAGGATGTTTCTACAGGCATCGTCCAGGTTTCCCGATGGCAGCATTTGGGAAAGATGGATGACTTTAAATTTCTAACAATGATATAAGGCTCCAAAGCTGATTTCTCCGTAGCACACCCTCTCTCTGGGATCACCTAGCTTTTCCCTTTTGGCAATTCCTGTCACATCTCTACCGTCACACTGAACACAATAACACACATAGAATATTATACCCCCTCCTCACTCCACAGTCACAACCAAACCCACCACCTCCTTCCTTTGGGTACCTCGTTGGAGTCAATTCCGTTGTTGACGGACCAGGTGGTTTGGAAATACTCCAGCATCCTTTGCTTCAGCTGCTGTGGCAGGTGATGGACCCGGATAAAGTCCTTCAGGTCCTTGGTCCTGGTGTGATACAGGGACCACCTGGAGTACATCCTCTGGATGATGGCCGTCACGTTGCCAAACACCAGGGCGTGCATCAGAGCTGGGGGGAGAGAAGTCAGGAGTCACTTGTTGATCATTACCATGTCACATGGAAAATAAGCAGGATCCTTACAGGAAAATAGGGTTCCTGATTGACAACTTTGATAAAGCTAGTGCAGATATCTGTAACTTACTGTCTGTAGACTCCAGTCGTGGGTTCTCGACTGCACAGATTGTAATAGACATAAGAGAACTGCTAAATAACAGCTAGTACTAGTGGGTACCACATGTAGGGGAAGGAGATCGCAGATATTTCCAGACAGATCGTGTTCTGGGGAATACCAGGTCGAAAACCACCCACATCAATAACTAAAGACCACAGAAAAAAAACCAGCACAAAGCAAAAATTCAGGTTCAATACTTAGATACATTGCAGCTGCCTATCTGGTTTCTCTGACTTGAGGACAAATACAGTGGGAAATTGTTCTCTGTTCTGACATCACTGGAGTTTGTCTGCTATTACAGACTGGCTTGGGAATAAAAAGATAAACCACTGATACAAGGTTTGAAATGCACACATTCATTATTTGCCTACTGAAAAATCTATTTAGGGGTTTGATAGTTACTCTGAAGGGACGTCTGTCTTTATAGTGGCTGAAAAAAAAAATTTACCAGAGAAGTCCTCGAGAGCAGCAAAGGAATTGGGTTAAAAACTAGACAAGATATTGCCTCATAGGGCAATTTCCTGAAGTACAGTGTGTGAGGAGAGACAGGCAGAGGCCAGAGGAGGAAAAGATGCCTTTGGCTGGTTAATAACACTTGGAAAAGCAGTAGAAACGAGCAGAAAACTCTTTAAAGTGTTGGAATTTTTCACAGGCTGAGTAACACCCTAAGGAGCCAGTGACCATATCTGCGTCTGCTGCGAGGAGAGTGCAGAAAACCTCTGCAGTTTCCACACGGCATGCCCTGCTGATCCCATGCTACGGCTCACTCGCTACCGGTCTTTTCCTAACGGACGATCAATGCAAAGAGCAGGGCGGGAAAAGATCAGCTCCGAAGCTCTGAAAGCAAAGGCAGCATCAGTGTACAAAGCTGCGTGTGTGCCTGGCCCACGTGTCAGCGTGGGGGGCCGCCTACCCCCGATGAGCATGGTGCAGATGGAGAAGATCTTCTCGGCGTCGGTGTTGGCCGAGACGTTGCCGAAGCCGACGCTGGTGAGGCTGCTGAGGGTGAAGTAGAGGGCGGCGATGTAGGCGCTGCGGAGGGACGGGCCGCCCGCGGTGTTGTTCTCCGAGTAGGGGGACTCGATCCTCTTCCCCAGCTCGTGCAGCCACCCTGAAACACACAGCACTGCAGCAGGGACTTCACACACCTACACCTGCTGTTAAACTACATTGCTACTACAATAATGATGACACATTTCTCCGGCAGACACCTCATTCTCCACACCCTCCCTACGATAACAAGACGTGTAGAAAACGGGCGCAGCACGTTGCTCCTTGTGCCTCGGGAGGATTCCTTCGTGCCCGATTATTTCTGATAAGAACTGTATTACTGTATGGAAATCCAGTGGTCTGGAATTGCATCTTGCCTGGATAATTAGATCATTCACACAATGCATTAGGGTACTGGAAGGACAAACATTAACCACTTAGTACTCCACACCTTTGCACCTCGCTGATATGATCTAATAAAAACAAATTGAATGAGGATTTCCACATGTGTCAGATGAAGTTGTGATCCACTGCCAAACCCTGGGAATTCTACCACTGCTTTTCCATCCTCCAGAGACAGTTTGTACCTATGTGGACTGGCATCTCTTCAACACCAACAGATTCTTTTCTTACATCCTTAGGGACAGTTTTTCACCATCTAGAGCCCAACACCGAGACAGATGTTTTACAGACTTCTAACATCAGAGGCTTTTCCACATAAATGCATCCTCCCTTGGGTTACAGCACTTTTGGATATACAAGCTTCACCTTGGCCAGCTCTACCAAAAATTAAGGCACTCCGAAAGGTGACATCCTCTGTAATTCTTTGGTAAAGAGGCCTAATGCCCTTTGTTAATAAATTGTTGTGTTTCTAATTCATTACACACTTAAAAGCTATCGTACAAATAATTGCATTTTGAAGACTTTTAATTGATGTGACTCCACCAAGTCATAATAAGGTATCGACCCTCTGCGTTCACTGACAATGGAGTTTTTGTGGCACAATAAATATTCCATGAATCAGGCAGTTTTGGGAAGAAGAGGTGCTTAATCGAGGGATTAAGCACAATAACATCATCTCGGATCTCATTCTAATGTTGCTGGTAACAACAACAACAACACAGCTGAGCCTGCAGGAGCACTGACAGCCTGACAATTAGGCTTTAATTATCTGACAGAACTCCACTCTTAACCACAAGCACTGCTGCTTACAACATGAAACTTACATTCCTGTTTTTTCCTGGTCAAAATGATGCCCCCTTGGAGACAGACACAGAATTCCTTTGTGGGGAGCTTTTAATTTCTTGTCTCCAGCACACTGTGGCCCGTCACATAATTTCCATTCTCATTTTGGAAAGCCACTAGTGCAAGGACAGAAACTTTTCCTACCAAAAGCCTGTAATCCACCCCAGAGAGGGGCTTTAGGTGCAGGGACTATAATTTCATTTACAAAGTCTCTCTGGTTCTTCACTCCTGGGCCTGTGCATGGCTTGTAAGTGATAGAGCAACAGGCTTGGTATGAAATACTTGTGATGCCAGCGTTTTCTCTGATGACTTTACTGGAAAGATAGCTTTTAAAAATCATGTGTTTTGTCCCCTGAAATAACAGGGTGGAGCTCTGCAGCTCTCCCACCTCACGCAGAATGAACAGTGCACATGAGTGACTAGCCACTGCACATGTTTCTAGCCCTGGTTTCCACCACAACCCGACTGAGTTGATGCCTCACACACTACTAACATTTCCAGTTCAACTCCTACCTTCTGTCAGGTTTTGGTCTTTTTCTTCTACAGGCCTAGACAAACCCCTCACGACCAGCGCAGACGCGGTGACAGCAAGACCCTACATTATTCCTGAGGGTGGCAGAGAATCTGTATGAACAAGCTACTTATATCTCCCCTTTACCACATGGCAAAACACTGTCTTTCCAGAGAGCTTGTTTCACACCTACTATGACATTAGACTCTGGAGAGAGAAAGAAAGAGGTGGTCTGGGGGCAGCCGAGTCCCTGTGAATGGAGCTAGATAAAGGTTATTAGGGGGGACTGGAGAGGTTATTAGGGGAGGACTTTTCCTCCAGGACCATTGGCCATGTGAACTGGGACCCGGATGGCTGAGCTTTTTGCTT
>JAOEGS010044650.1:0-20126 GCA_025447755.1 Corythornis vintsioides
CAGCCTCCTCTTCTCCAGGCTAAAGAGCCCCAGCTCTCTCAGCCTCTCCTCGTAAGGGAGATGCTCCACTCCCTTCAGCATCTTGGTGGCCCTGCGTTGGACTCTCTGCAGTAGCTCTCTGTCCCTCTTGAACTGAGGAACTATGTCTGCTGACAGAGCAAAGGGACAGTCGTACAGGCCACAGCATCAACAAAAGACACCACCCTTCCTCATCCCCAAAATCAGATCCTGGTGCCTGCTGGAAAAATGCACACATGTTCTTGTTGCTGTCATTCACAGAACAGCATTACAGGTGAAAGATTTGAAAATGAGGTGGTTGGAGGGGCGTTTGTTTGGCACTTTGTTTGGCACCTTTTTTTTTTTTTTACAGTATGAAGGCTATTTTTCTGTTACCAACTCAAATTGAATACATCACATCTCCCTTCACAACCACTGCAGTGTCCATGAACTATCTGAGGCTATATTCTACATTCATATATAATATATACCCTGTATTTTCCCCTAGATTTTTGTTTCAGAATTGATCAGTCTGAGAAAAGGCATGCAAGACCAAAATAACAAGAAAGTTATTCGCTGTTACAGAGAAAGAAAATAAAGTTGTTCTCCAAAATCCATCACTTTTGGAGCCTTAAACTCTGATTTAAAATGTGCTAATTCACACCAGCAGTGATCAGATTTTTCCAATCTGAGATTAATAATTAGCTGTCTTTGGCAGTGCAAAGATTCTTGGCAGTTTAGAGTTCAGATGCTGCAACAGCCAGCTCAAGTCTCAGCTTGAAGTTCTCCCTTAATATTTAGGAAAAGGCTAGAAAGATGCAATTACAAATCAATTGTGGGATCAGTCTACTTGATCTTGGAGCATTTTCTCTACAGGTGGCATTCAACGGGATTTTGTTCATGCAACAGTTACAACACTGTACTTAATCACCAGCAAGATGTATGCAAATGGCTGCTTAAAGTAACACTTTTTGTTATTTTTACTTTTCCTCAAACACCACAAGGTGTTTGTTGCCAGAGACTGCTTAAATGGCCTCTGGTCCTGGTTCTTTGACACAAGCTGCACTGCTTAGTGATGCAGAACAGCAGACAGGAAAGTGGGTGTCCTTACCTTAACACAAACTGGGACACAGGTTTCCGTCCCAGTGCTGGACAGGAGATCTAATCTCCCTGCCTACATGTTCCCACACCATACAAGGGCAACAGGCTTTTTGCATCTCCCAGCAGTTCTAACAAGATTCACACTTACACCAGGCTTTTGAAGAAAGTGGAGAACGATTCTGCTCTTCACTAGGGGCCATGAAAGAATTCAGCTCTTTACATAATTGGTTTATCTTGGCCTTTTGACAGAAATAAGCACAGACAGCTTGGAAAAAGCATTAAGTGTTAACCCACCACACCTTCCTCATGACCAGTAGAAGTCACAGAGAAACAAAGTGCTTTGATAGAAGCTAAAGGATATCAGGAAATCATATATGCCCATAGAAAGGGCAAGCAACTGCAAATCCAGTGTGATAACTGAATTAACAATGGAAAATCCCAATCTTTCAGCAGAAATAAAGTACCACCGTGGCAGCAAACGGTACTAGAGAAATAACATATGGCCACTACCTTCAGCCTGAACTGAACCAACACGCAAGTCACTCTGTGGGGAGGGAGGGAAAAAAATGGATCCATCATTCCCTGTATCTCAGTGTGTGTTCAGATACACCAAGAGATGTTACAAATTAGTGGGTCGTCTACTAGAGTTGCCTGAAGTTGGAAACATGCAACAAAAGCAAATAAACCCATGCCAACAGAAACACTGTCCTCCAAAAGAAGGACCAAGCTCTAATTCAGGATTGTATGCTGACTTTTCCAAACACTGGCCAAGAGATGAAATCTCTCAGGAATAACACACAGACTTTCCTAAGTGAAATGAAGATTAATGCTCATAAACCTGCCATCTTCAAAGACCTATCTGAAAAGTGAACTTAGGCTTAGGGTCAGGGGAATTTGCTGGACATATAACAGATACGCTCTGTTAAACCCCCTCCCTCCCCAAAGGAGAAGGGAAAGGGAGTAAGGGAGAGAGACTCAGCCATTAGAAAAGGAAACTAGAGCAGCTTGAATAATAATAATATTGAAATGGAATATATGCAAATATATACAAAGCCAGTAACAAATCCAGCCCCTCCTTGTGACAATTACTTTACTGTCACCACTCTTGCTGTGGAGCAGGCACCAGGGAAGTCCCAACTGGACTCAGTGGCAGGTGGGAAGCAGATTCAGGAACACGTGGATCAGGACTAAAGGCAGAATGGACAGAGTCCTTAGATGATGGCCACCAAGGAAGAGGCCTGACCCTTGTGATCCCTCCACTTTACACCGAGTACAATGCATATGGGCTGGGATCCCTCACCGCTCAGTCTGGGGTCCCCTGTCCTGGCTGCTCCTCCCTGCAGTTGCTGCCTTTCACTTTCTGCACCCCCAGTGTGATGCACAAGCCCCAGCAGTGGCCTTGGGCTGCACCCCAACCTTGGTACTGACTCTAAACACAGAGTGTTGTCACTGCCTGCAGCAGCCACTGCCTGTGCCACCAGCTGCTGGCTGCAGACAGGGCAGTTACTGAGAAGGGACTGAGATGAAAAGTAAAAACACTGAACAGAATTGTTCTGTTCTCACTCAAGCCAGGACAGTGAACTTCATTGATTTCTGAAGCTGTCATTAAATGGCCATCCTTTCTCCATTCACAGATCACCTGTTTACCTGTTAACTTTTCAGCGCTAACAGCCAGTTTTTTACCAAGACCCAGGGAAGGCTGATGCCCTGGTCCCACTCAAGCCAAAAGTCAGCAAAAATGCGAAGACTGACAAAGGAAGAGACACAAGCACAGAACATCTACTAAGGAGATGCTGCAGAACACATTGGTTAGGCCTTGGGCAAATTTACAGTAGGGCAAGATAGGGTGTAAATTTATACTACGTGCTAAATAATGTCTGGGTATAAACATCAGCAGTACACAAGGCACCACAATGTAATTTACCCCTCCTGAGCTTTGAGCAAAGTCACTAATGGGATCTCACAATTACAAATGGGGGATGGGGAGTCACTATTCAGCCTAAGTACAAGAAGGTACTAAGTGGGTTTATTTATAAAGGTATTAAGTGTATTCTTAATTAAGGTATTAATTCATTATAAAGGTATTAATGTATTCTTAATGCACAGTTGTACACACAAGCCTCACAGGAGCAAGAAGAGCGAACACAACAAAACCCACCTGAACCTTCCCATAAACCTATTCCTTGCATTTTTAAATTTACAGATGTGGCTTGGCCAGGCAGAAATAGGTCAGATCATAATACAGTTATGTATTATTAAAAAAGTAATATAACTTCGGTTTTGCTCTGAAGCCTCAAAAGAAGGACCATCTTCCTCAGGTATACCAAGGTAACTTGTGTATCACCATTTACAAGCTCTTAACCACCACCCTCTTATGGCAAAGCATGCAAATGTAGCAGTGGGATGTGGGCTTCACCAGCCATCTCTAAGACCACAGGAATTTCTAGGATGCTCCATTATCTCCCTAAATCCTGCCTCGCTTTTGGAGTCTTACTCTGTTCAAAACCAAAGCAAAGCAGTGGACAGTCAGAGGCATTTCTTCTTTTTGTGCTCCTCTTGCCCCATCCCAGGAGACAGGGATACATTTTTGGACCTGTCCATTTCTCCACACTCCCCCTGCTTCACAGAAAACACAAAATGCAAAGCACAACAAAGGATACTGGACAGTATTCAAGTGAGTTTACAGCAACACTACCTTGTCCTGTGTAAGCCAAAGGTGTGTTTTGATACCATCGCACCACTGTCAAGAAACTGACTAAACTTTATTTGGTTTTAAACCTCTTCAGGGGATGGATTTTCACTTCATTCAAACTGCTCCTTGAAGTGGCAGGAGAACAGGAACATCACAGAAACCCCATTTGGATGGTTTCAAGAGACACAAAACCTCATGAAGGACATTGTACCACACACCTCTTAACACACCATGCTGCCTGTCCTCAGGCCAGCCAGACTCGATCAAAGAACAGGAACCAGACTTTATTCTCCTCACCACCATGGTGCAATGGGACCAAACAGGCTGTCAGCACCACCTGGGAACCTCAGTCTCCTGGGAACACTGTAACATCAGGACTAGGTTAACAAGTATCCTCATGTTGGCATGTGTCACAGGCATGCCACACAGCTCCATAGACATTTTCATCAAGGCCCTATTCCTTCCTGCAACGTGTTTTACACTGCACAGGCAACACGACAAAACAAAAACAGGCCTTACAAGTAAGCAGGGCAGGAAAACTCACCACAGCTCTCTGTCCCATGGGACAGCCCTGATTTCAAGGTGCTCCACCCTGTTTCACAAACAAACAGAAACGCTATTCACCAATTTTTCCAAAGCATGGATCTGCTGTGGACACACAGCCACAGGACACATAAACTTAAAATACTGTTCAACAGAACTCTTCTATCCAGAGCTGATCCAACAAATCAACAAAAACACAGGGCAAAACTCAATGAACCTGAGGAAGCGCTTGAATCTGGATCTACGCATTTGGACTCAGGCTCTCACCCTCACCTCAGTGCAGAGGGTTATGTACCTAACAGCACCTCATTCAAATGCAGCATGCATACCTCTAAGCAGCAGCAATGCTGCTGAGAGGGAACCTGCTCCCAAGGGCCTCGCTTCACAGCCAGGCAAACAGGTGGAGCTCAAGCTGCCTTCAGGGAGAAACATCAACTCCGTACTTCCAGCACGGGAACAGCAGCACTCATTTATGAGCAACACAGCACACCACTGACAGTCATTTTCACCAGCAAACCAAACAAGCTCCTTTGCTTCCAGGAGCTGATCTCTGATATAGCTTTTCAAGAAACAGTGATAAAATCCACTTGTAAAAACTCCCCTGGGATGAGTACTAAGCCAAACTAGGGAGGACCATGGCTCTTAATTTCTCCCTGATGTGAAGAAATTAAGAGGTCAAAATCCTTGCTGCATTTGGAACCCAGAGTTTAAACGGATTTCAGTTTTGCTAATTTCCAGGATGTCTCTTCAATCAACCTGCCATGCTGTCTCATTGAGCACACCAGTTCCACTGAAACCTGTACTCGTTAGTTTTATTGTAATTACAAATCCTTTCTGTCCTACACAAACACAAATTCTCAAGCTATAGCTGCTACCTTTAATAGAAGCAATAAATCCAGAGTTAGCCCAAGGAAACATGTTCCCCTCAGACACTCGACTGTGCAAGCATGGAGAATATCCTCACTCTGACCCATTTTTGCTGTTTACTTTTTGGAATGCAGAGACTCTCCTATTGCTCAACTGTGCTGCCGCTGCAATACATACCAGAGCCTACACATTGTGCTGTCGGTAGTATCTGCGCTTGGGCCAAAACAAGGAGAGCCAGCAGAGTCTCTGAAGGCCAAGCCTGAGTCCTAAACACTTCATCTGGGTTTCTGCAGAAGATCTGCCGCGCTGCACTTCCACAACAGAGCACACACGTTGTTACACCACAGCGGAACGTTTAACACTGAAGCTTATTCTTCCCCTCACAGAAATAACTACATAGGTGTAAAGCACCTTTTTACTGCTACAGCTGTACCTCAGCCAGGGTGTGAGCTAGCACTGCTATTTCAGTTTCAAGAAGTCACAGACTTAAAAGAAATAGAACTAAAGAACAAATAATTTTACAGGATGCAAGAACCCCCAGACCTTAAATCAAAACATGTTTACCAGTTCAAGATAAACACACAACTGAAGTTTCACAGTACTTACGGCTAAAAGATACTAAATCTGAGCCTACCTCTCACCTAAATTACCTTAAAAACCACGTCAGTTCCAACAAGTAAACTACAGAAGGCAAAGGGTTAATTACCGAGCTTCCCTCCGAAACCGCTCTCCTTCCTCCAGCCAGCCGGGATGCAGCAGACGCGGCAACACCTAAATGTAGCCTGAGGACAGGCAGAGGGCCGGCTGCTCCAGGGCAGTGGGGAGAGCAAGCTGAAGGAGAAGAACCCCCGGTCGTACCGCCGCCGCCGCCACCCCGAACACCGACCGCTCCCCGCACGGTGCACGGGTGCCCGACCCGCGGCGCTGGTCTCATGGAGGGTTCCCAGCCCACGCGTGGAGCGCGCAGCGCCCGCCCGGTCACCCAGACCCGGGGCAGGGGACACGCATACCCACTGTCCCCGGGCGGGGCGGGCGGCCTTGGCCCATGGCGGCGGCGAGGATTCCGCCGTGTGGCGGGAGCCGTCGGTGCGCTCTGCCCGCCACCACCCGCTCAACGCGGCCGCGGGGAAAGGCACGGCGGGGGTTAGGCACGGCGGGACGCAAAGTTGCCGCAGTAGGGCTCGGTTCGGTTTCCGCGGGGCCGGACCCCGGGAGCTCCCACGGCGCGCCCCTTACCTGCTCCCAAACCTCGGCAGGCTCTCCTGCAACGGCCGCACCTTCACCTCTGCTGACTCCGAGTAGCCCCCGCCGCCCTCCGGTCCGCGCTGCTCCGCTCCGCTGCCCGCCCCGTCCCAGATGGCCCCGCCCGCGCCCCCGCTGCGCACACGGCGGCCGGGACCCAGCGGGGCCGCGCCGGGCCGAGCCGCTCCGGTCCCCTCGCCTGGCTCCCCGCCCCGGGGCCGGGCCTCCCCGACGGGGCAGGCGGCAGCGCCGAGTCGGGCGGGCGTCCTGATTGGGCCCAACGGCAGTCACTCGGCGTCGCCGGCGGGAGGAGGGCGGGGCGGGCTCGGCGCCGGAGCCCCCCCCACCCCCTCCCTGCGGCCCTCTGCCTAGGTCCTGCTCACAGCGGGCTGCCCGCCCTGCCCGACGGGAAGCTCTGGAGGCACTGAGCGCCACAGCTCACGGGCACCGGGTGGAGTCGGCTTTCTGCCGTTCGGGGTCCCCGGCGTAGAGGGACGGTCGGGACGATCGAGAGACCCCGAGTTGGTTGGGAACCCCGGCGGCCACGGCGCTCCCTGCCCACCTTGGCGCCTCAAGATCCGGCCCTCGGCCGACAGTTCCAACCTTCTGGCGCCGGGCTGAAGCAGCCTGTGATGTCCCCCCAGACTGCGCCGTGGAAGGGAAGGAAGGCTGGCCCGGTCCCGCAGCTGGAAGGAGACATCCCACCTACGGTAGACCACCCCCGGAACTCCCCTGGGGGGGAGGGACGCGCTCGCCTCGGCTCGCTTCGCCGCCGACCCCGAAAAGCGCCCGTGCCTTCACCTCTTGCACGTCAAGGAGGTCGGCAGAGGCCCGAGATGCCGCTCCTTGAGGAGCAGAGCCTGGCGACTCGCGGACCGGCGCAGCCAAGTCCAGCCAACTTAAGTACTGTTTCAAGTTGACGCAAAACTTCATGTTTCATTTCAGAGCCCTTCCTCCCGTCCTCCCTCCAAAACGCTATTAGACAAACTCATCATGTAATGGCTTTGTATGTAAAAAATTATTTGGTTGTACTTTGTTTCTAAATTCTGGAAACGTGGAAGCTTCCATTCAAACACATATTAATAAACATTTTGAATCCTCTAAAAACAACAAACGGGAAGGCACCGTTTGCTACTTAAAGCACAGTTTGCAGAGAGGGCAAAACACTTTTTCTGGCAAGTTACCTGCTTGTCACCTTGGCCACAGAGCTGGGGTGTGTCTCAGGTTAAACAGGGGGATAACAAGTACTTGGAACAAATACTGATCCCTGCCGCAGTCAGATACTCATCACTTTGTGTTCTCTGAATTAACTCTTTTGTCGATTTTTTTTTTCTAAACTGAATTTTTAATTATGGGAGTAGATGTTCTTAATAAAGAACCTAACACAGAAGGGCTTCGTTAGTCAGAATGGCGTAGGAATGAGATCTCTCTGAAAACAAATCTGAACTGGCAGAACATTTCAAACAACTGTTTGAATTCTTCCATCAGAGAAAATACCTTTGCAAGTTAAGACAAGTCTCTGATAAGGCTTTCTTGCTTGTTTATCTCTCATCTCCCAAAATAGCTTAGCCCTTTTTGCTCCAGGCTGGTTTGCAAGGAAAGGTTGATTTTCTCCACCTTCATCAAAGTGCAGCAGCCTCTGGAGAAGGCAAACAACTCGCCTGTCCCTCCCGTGAAGGCCTCGGGAGGTAACAGTGAGTAAGAATTTTCCAACATTCCTCGCTGCTGGAGGAGGTGATGGGAAAGAGCTTTTTCCTCACTTTGCAATGGAAACACATATCATCTCCATGGTTACCAATCAATAAATGGCATTAAACCGAGAATTTCCAGAGCTGTCAGAAGCACTTCAAAGGCACAGCACACACTCTCCTACATGATCTTCTCTGGGTCTCTGAGTCTTCTGCATGCTCATGGCACAGTGCAGCCAGGGATACCGTGTCTTTTTGTACAGTTTAGGTGACTCACCTTGGTTAATTGTGAATGTTCATGACTTGTAGTGATTCAGATTTCAATGTCCTCCGGACATCATCAGGATGATCATTGCTTCAGTATCAGTACTAACTCACAGGCAGGATCCTGAAATACAGCAACAGGTCACATATATTGCAGCCAATTTTATTTTTTATTTATTAAAACTAAAACCAAAACACAATCAAAACACCACTTCAGCACATTATTGGGCCCCAGAAGTTTTCTTTTAGACCAAACCCACTCCCCAAAATACAGCAGCTGAAAGCACCAAGGAATCTCCTCCTCAAAAGGCCACAATATCACACCCAGGCTGTGCACAGCTTTCATTTCGGGACAGCTCAGAAAGTGGATTCTATGAGTCCTTCTCTTGATTTACAGCAGGATGTTAACCCCGAAGCTGAGACAGGGTGTTTTCAGGTCAGGTCTCTGCTCTCCTGGCACAGTTGTGTCAGCCAGAGCTGTGAGGAGAGCCTCTGAAGACAGAGCTGTGCCAGCAGAAGCACCTTGTGCAGATGCAGGTATGAGAAGAGCAAACGGCGCATCTGTCCGCATAGTTTATTTCGCTTGAGGAAGCTGGAATGCACTCTCTCAGCAAAAGCCCAAGCTGTATCTACCTTGGAAATACTTTCTCTTCTGAGTGAGTTTTGTAGCTACACTGTGAAAGCTGTCTTGGCTTTCAGTTACCTGAAGTATCCTGATTCTTAAAAACTCCATTATTTGACCCCAATTCTCCAGCTTTGGTATGCCACTATGTGCAGTCCTGGGACAAAGCACTATGCAAACAGCTTGTGGTTGTCAAATCAATAATTTAACCTTCCTCCTCATGTTTAAGTTCCCCTCCAATCTCTTCCTAAAAAGGAGAAGAGAGAGAAGAGAATCAGTGCTCAAAGGATTGACTTAATCCACAGAGCAGCTGAACTACAAAATTACCCCAAACTGTACCCTCCCAGCACAGTCAAACTTTGTGTGCCCCATCCCTGGCTCTTCCTACAGCCTGGCTTTCAAAAATTTTTTAAAAAATTTAATAAATCTTGTGTATTTTATCTGGAACCTTGTGAAATTAGCACCTGAAAACCAAGAAAAGGTAAACTGGAGCTCTTTTTCAGATGGGCAAGAAAACTTCCCCTAAAACTTTACACACCCATGAAGGTGAAAAAGTAATTAGCTGCAGGAACTTATTCAGCTTGAATACTGAGGTGAACTTCAGAGATACGTCAATGTGTATCTGATCACAGTCTATCTAATCACAAAAAAAAAAAAAAAAAAAAAGTATTACTAAGGAGATGTCACATGTGAGCTACAGAAAACCTGGCATAAGTAGGAATGACAGCAGTCTGGGCTGCAGGAATCAAAGGAATCAGTGTATGTTCAGTAGCAATAGTTAAGCTGTTCAAAAGATAGGGTCTTTAGATGAGCTTTATCTGTCCATTAGTTTGAATGATTGCCCTCATTTAAAGCAGGAAAGTAGAGATAACAGTTAAAAAGTTTCACATTCTTAAAATTTTGCAGGCCTACAAAATAATATTTTTCTTTCCCTGGAAGCCTCCCTCTCACTAATTTACCTGTAATTGTACATGAACTATGCTGAAATACTCCTTAGGTTCATGCAGAGGCAATTTTCACAGCATTCTCTCAATTTCTGTATCTGCAGATAATTCTTGCACCCAGGAGCTACTTTCTGGTATACTAAATAAGGATAGATACTGGATCAGGAGCTAGAGAGAAGCCATCTGGGTACTCAAAGTGTTTACCTTCAGACACAGGATAAAACTGTTAAACAATTAAGTGGTACTAAGAGTAGTGAGAAACTGGCACAAACTTTTACTGGTAAACCTTGCCGTGGGATCACAGAATGTGAAGAGTTGGAAGGGCCTCCAAAGACCAATGAGTCCAAACCCCCTGCCAGAGCAGGACAAAACTAGAGCAGATCAGGCAAAAATGCATCTGGACAGGTCTGGAAAATCTCCAGAGAAGGAGACCCCACAGCCTCTCTGGGGAGCCCATTCCAGTGTCTGTGACCCTCACAGTGAAGAAGTTCTTCCTCATTACGAGGTGGAACTGCCTGTGCTCCAGCTTCCATCCATTGCCCCTCATCCTGTCACAAAGCACAAGTAAAAAGAGATTGTCCCTGCCTTCTTGACATCCAGCCCTTATGTCTTTACAGACATTAATCAGATCCCCTCTCAGTCTTCTTCTCTCCAGACTAAAAAGCCCCAGGGCTCTCAGCCTTTCCTCATCAGGCAGCTGTTCCAGACCCTTAATCAATGTACCAAATGATGGTACCAAATAAGCCCATCTCCACTGAAGCACACACGTGGCTTGCACAATGATCAGCCAGCAAGGCAGACACCTGATCTGGTGAAGTACTGCAAAATGTTATCAGAGGAAAAAAGGCATTGTGGATGCTGCAGGACATAACAACCCTCCCCAAAAACTCACCTTGTAGCAGCTGCCTAATCTGAAGGAGATTCTCTTCTAGAAGCAACCAAATTAATCTCTTGTATAACTCACCCTGTTAATTGTATCTGACCTCACTACTATCCTCTATCTATGCCTGGCTAGTGATGACACTCTATGCCTAAGATGCTGTGCCCCAACCATTAGGATAACTCACTTTTCATTTCCCACTAATTCTCAGCTCACATTGCTTAATTTTGCCAGGCACTATTTACATACAGACACGGCCTTATCACCCTTTTGTTCCTTTCAGAATGACTTTCACATTTATCTTCCCTGGAGAAATGTGTGGATTGTTCTCCTTTTTTTCTTTTTTTTTCTTTTTTTTTCCCTCAGTTTCTCAGATACTCACCCAAGCTCATCCTGTGGTTCAATTTGTTCCTGGCATCAACTACTAGACTGCACTGTAGTGAAAGTCTCCAAGTGCTACTGAATGCAGTCTTTGTACAATTCTGCTAAAACCAGGCTTACAGGCACACCCATAAGTTTTCTAGGAGGGCTGTCTGTCAAGAAAAGCACCAGTGCAGAGACAATGTGCCTTTCTTAAGATAAACTGAAATGCTGCATCCTACTGCACAGAAGTTCCTCTCTCCAAAGCACCAAGGAAGAAAAGAATCATAGAATCATAGAACTGTCAGGGTTGGAAGGGATTTTAAAGCTCATCCAGTTCCAATCCCCCTGCCAAGGGCAGGGACACCTCCCACAAGAGCAGGTTGCTCAGAGCCCCATCCAGCCTGGCCTTCCAAACTTCCAAGGATGGGGCTTCCCCCAACTCTCTGGACAACCTGCGCCAGTGTCTCACCACCCTCATGGGGAAGAAATTCTTCCTCATGTCTGATCTGAATCCAACCATCTCTAGTTTTAGTCTATTCCCTCTAGTCCCATCACTACCCAACAGCCTAAAACGTCCCTCCCCAGCTTTCCTGGAGCCCCTTCAGATCCTGGAAGTCACAGTAAAGAGCCTTCTCTTCTCCAGACTGAATAACGCCAACTCTCTCAGCCTTTCCTCACAGGAGAGGTGCTCCAGCCTCTGATCATCCTCATGGTCCTTCTCTGGACACATTCCAGCACCGCCAGATCTTTCCTGTGCTGGAAAGATCCAGTGGCTCCAGCACTGGATGCAGACGCAGGGGGATCTCCCCAGAGTGGAGTAGAGGGGGAGAATCCCCTCCCTTGACCTGCTGGCCATGCTGCTCTTGCTGCAGCCCAGGATATCATTGGCAAAAAAAAAAAAAAAAGAGGGGATGACCTGGTGAAGGCTGCACCTCATTTCTCAGTGTAACACTGGGCAGAGTCCCTGCAGCAGAGTTCGGTGCAAGACAGTGCACTGGCACAGCTGCCGAGGAGCTGCAGAGCTGCACTCTACTGGCCAGTCCCTCTGGCTGCACAGCTGGCAGAGGCAGCGGGGGCACGGTGCCAACCCTGCTTCTAGAGCCCCGGGGGGCTCTGCCCGGCACTCAGGTAGCTGGCCTCCAGGCTCAGGCTTTAACCAACCTTCGAGAGAGGAAAGCAATTCCAGTTCAGACATTCCTTAAATCCTGGAGGGTCACAGGAGAAGGCGACAGCATCTTGCCTAGACAGAGCAGGAGCTGCCTTGGCTTCCTGTTTCCAAGAGCCCGAGGTAGGTGCATCCTCTTTGTTGCTGGACTGACTTCTCTGAAATGTGAGTCACTGAGGTGGCAACCAAGGCCAGGCTCCCAGGATGAGTCACTCCAGGCACACACAGGGTAGGAAGGGATGCTTTCAGGTGGCAAGCACTGAGCAAGTTAATAACCCTAAATCACTGGATCCCAGGCTGTCGGGTGTTGGAAGAGACCCTGGAGATCTCAGAGTCCAAAACCCCTGCCAGAGCAGCCCATAGAATAGAATCTAATCCAGCACAGGGCAAAACAGGAACACACCTAGGGGGGCTGGAAACTCTCCAGAGAAGGAGATTCCACAACCTCTCTGGAGAGCCCATTCCAGGCTCTGTGACCCTCACAGTGAAAAAGTTCCTCCTCTTGTTGAGGTGGAACCTCCTGTGCTCCAGCTTCCATCCATTGCCTCTTGTCCTGTCCCAGGGCACAAGTGAGCAGAGGCTGCTCCCCTCCTCCTGACACTCAGACCTCAGCTATTGATAAACATGGATTAAATCCCCTCAGGCTTCTCTTCTTCAGACTAAAGAGCCCCAGGGCTCTCAGCCTTTCCTCATCAGACACATGTTCCAATCCCTTCATCATCCTTGTAAATTCCATTGGACTCTGTCAAGCAGATCCTTGACCCTCTGGAGCTGGGGGACCCAGAGCTGGATGCAATATTCCAGGTAAGGTCTCACAAGGGCAGAGTAGAGGGGGAGCAGAACCTCCCTGGATCTCTGGACACACTCCTGATGCCCCCTGGGAGACAATTGCCCCTCCTGGCCACAGGAGGCACATTGTTGGCCCATGGATGGCTTGTTGTCCACCAAGACTCCCAGGTCCTTCTCCATGGGGCTGCTCTCCAGCAGATCACCTCCCAACCTTTACTGGTGTCATTTAGTATTCCTTCCCAGGTGCAGGACTCTGCACTTCTCCTTGTTGAACCTCATTAAATTACTAAAATCTTCTGCTCTAGAGAAACAAGCTCTTAGGAGCTGACTGGGATAGTCTCCAAGCTGTCTCACTGTATCAGTCAGCGTGAGACTCGCCATGCTCCAGGCGAAGTGACAGATGACTGTAAAACAGTGATTGTTTTATTATGAGAGAAAAGAGAGAAATGTGGAAAATAAAGCTCAGAGGGAACACAAGGAGATGATGTTTATCAGTTTAGCTACTGATGGTTTTGGTCTCCTCTCTCCAGAGATTTTACACTTAGGAATAAGGAGAATAAAGCTTTCATTCTTGGAAGAGATCTATTTTTTTTTAGATTAGAAAAATCAGAAAGATGGTCTTTATTCTCCACATCACTTTTGAGCCCTGTCTTTTTGTATTAAGGATAACTAGAAGAAAAGACAAAGGGATTTTGTTTAAGTGGGGAGCAAATCATGTTGGAGTTAATATGGCTGATATGAGCACTTTATAAAGAGAACATTACTAAGCCTATAGACTTAAAAATATTTAAATTATTTACCTAAAAACAAAACAAACCCTCAAAAATTCAAGAACTGTTCATGAGACCAAAAAAAAAAAAAAAAAAAAAAAAAATCACACCTCTGCATTCTTGTCAGAGAAAAAGGAATTGAAAACATCTAGGGATTGCTCCCCCGGGAAAGCTGTTAGCCCTGAATTCTCTCCCTGTCCCTCACCTGTCGTCATGCCCTGGGGCAATAGCATGACGGACTGGAAGCTCCTTATTCCGGGACTACACCTCCCTGCATGCCGAGGGCATAGACATGGTTAACTAACAGCTCCGTGCCCCGGGCCTACATCTCCCGGCATGCCGGGCACGGATAGGGCGGACTGGAAGCGTCGTGCGCGGGAATATCGGTCCCGGCATGTCACGGGACAGCAACAAGGAGTACCGCAAGCCCCGCCTCGGGGCACGTCCTGTCGGCACGCCCCGCGATACCCTCATGTCGTAATGGAAGCTTCTTGCAAGGGGGACTACGCCTCCCGGAATGCCCCAGGAACCCACATGACGTACCAGTATCCCCGTGCCTCTTGACTGCACCTCCCGCCACTCACAGGGCACCGGGAGCTCCCTGCGCCGCCGCTGCACTTGCCGGCATGAGCGGGAAAGAGAAGCCCTGAGTCGCCTCCTGCCGGCACGTACTGGTACCCAACACGGAGTTCAGGAACCCCGTGTCCCGAGACTACATCTCCCGGCATGCCCAGGGCGCCGATACAGTCCCAGCTCCATGCGCCGGGACTACACCTCCCGGGATCATTGAATAATCATGGTTGGAAAGGACCTCATGGATCACCAAGTCCAACCAAACCTACAACAACAAAAAACTTAAATACCCCATCATCAGGAAAAAACAAACAAACAAACAACAAAACAACCAAAAACAAAACAAAAACAACCAACCACCACCAAAAACACACAAGTCCCTATATGCCTGTCCCTAGGCCATGTTGTAAAGCACCATGTCAACTCATTGCTTAAACACCTCCAGGGATGGCGACTCAACCACCCAACCACCTCCCTCGCAGCCTGTTCCACTGCCTCACCACTCTCTCTGTAAATAATTTCTTGTAATGTCTAATCTAAACCTGCCTCAGGGCAGGACCCTGCACTTGCTCTTGTTGAACCTCATGAGGTTCACCCAGACCCTCTCTCTGTAAATAATTTCTTCCTAATGTCTAATCTAAACCTGCCTCAGGGCAGGACCCTGCACTTGCTCTTGTTGAACCTCATGAGGTTCACCCAGGCCCACCTCTCCAGTCTGTCCAGGTCCCTCTAGTCTGTTCTTGAATCCTTGTGGTAATATTGTCCAAGATATTTGTACCTTTCTTCTGGATTTCAAGTTCTCATGTGACTCTACAATTAAAGACAGATGTAGCAATGAACCACAATGTGACATTTTACCATTTAAACCATGCAATTAAACAAGAAAATAGAAAATTTGTTTCCTCTCTAGGTTTATAAGAGGACATTTGGGGCACTTGACGTTTTTTACAGTGGATGAAACTGTGAATAAAAGCAGACAATGTAGTTATATATTTAAGCACAGTGAAAACCTTCCACTTGTTCCAGGGAATGGAGCATGGTTATTGTGCCACAGCTGTGCACAATTCCTGCTTCAGGAATTTGGGCAGCAGAAGATAGTGCTGACCAAGAGAGTAAATGACTATTGTGAGACAAGATTTTAAAGATAATGGACAGATGGAGAAGAAAGATTCAGATAGCAAAGGTCATGTACTGTTCAGATTAAAAATAGAAGAAAAAAGGGGAAATCAAGACAAAAATAAAATTGCATTTATGAATTAATGTCACTTGGAGAATCACACTAATGAAATTCTTAACTAATTATAGGCTTTATTACAACCTCACTCCTATTCCAAGTTGTAATAGGATTAGAATATGATGCTATTTTGAAAAAAAAAAAAAAAATCCTGCACATCACATTGAGGAACAAGTGGGTTTGTCCATATTAATAAGAGTTCATTGAATCATGTATTTAAAAAATAATTCTGTTTAGTTAGAGTCTAAAGAGTAATGTTAAGACAATACAGAAATTGGTGACTGAGAGTGCATGGACTGTGTAACTACTGTAACTGTGCACTACCTGGAAAGTAGCACTTTCTACTTTTAAATTACAATTTCCCTTCCAAAAACATCTCGGTGCAGTAAAAAAAATTGTCAGTATGTGAAAATTTTATACAAAATACTAAATATTACTTATTTTTAATCTTGTCACAAATACAGTTTTCTGTTGTCTTTCCCAATAGAGATGGAAATGTCAGGATGACGAGTACCTAAAATATGCTTTTATTTTATTCAAGTATTTACTAGGGGGATTTCTCTTTAAAATCTAGCCAGAGGACATCTGTGGGGATTGGATGGAGCGCAGGTGAAAAGCTGATAAGGATCCTCCCTTGCAAACCCTTCGAGGGGGAGGTTTGAAGGAATGGTTGTTAGTCTTGAGGGTTAAATATGTGAATCATGTGAGTAAGAGATCAATAAAACTGGGAATTGCTGGGAAAAGCTTCTACTTCTTGGTGAGAAGTTGAGGAAGCTCCTTAAATCTCTGCTAGTGCTTGCAGCAGGCTTTCCAAGTTGACTCGAGCCCCAGGAACTCTGGAGGGAGCTATAAGCACAGTGTTTCAACTCGACTTTGGGTTGGTTTGGGTTTTTCTACTAACCCCCAATTCCCCCCACCTGTCCTCTCACCCTAAATTGGATTTTAAAGAGGTGGTGTGTTAGGCATTTGAAAGTGGACACTTTTTTTAATGCTAAAAGAAATTGCTTGACTTTGCAATCAGTGTTCCCATTTCTGCCTTTGCTAGTTAAATAGAAGTGGTTTTCATCAGTGTATGAGGCCAGCTCTATTTTCTGTGGTGGATATCAGCTTTCTCTGTAATAGGGAAATAAAAGGATGGGTAAAGCTACACAATACAGACAGCAGGTGTTGGATTTTTTTTTATTTAGTAAAGGATTTTCATGGCTTTTGAGTGTTACCGCTGCCATTCTCATAGTGATTACAGGAGGGGATGGATAAACTTCGACACAAATCCCCGAGATGTGCGTTCTTAAAACAAAGCTGCTCTAAGGCAGAACTTGGCTGTGCTGTGTGGAGTGAGAAATTAAACAGCTTTGACAGAGGCTGGCGGTCTCCCCTCGCCTGTGGGGGGTAATCCCTGGCCCGGGAGGCTGTTGCCCTACTCTGCTGCTCTCTGCTGGTGTTTTAGGTCTCCTGAGAGGAGAAATTGAGCAGCAGCTCCTGTCTTTTTTTTTTTTTTTTTTTTTTTTTTGTGGTTATGGTGTCAGCTCTGGTTATTCTAAGGTTTTCTGCCCGCCCAGAAAGACTCTTCTACCCTCCTGAGTGAGGGTAATTTAGGTTGTTCGTCAGGTTTGAGCCTTTGTGAGGACCGGGCTTACGAGTCCCGGTTCAGATCAGAAATGCCTCCTGGTAAGGAACGTTAAGTAGTATTCGTTTTCACCAGGACATTTTTTTAGCAAAAATGTGGCCGGTTTGTGTTTTTTGGAGGAAAATATGCGTCTGTGGAAGATTTCTGAGCTGGGAGCGGTGGTGAAGCCCGGGAGAGCTGTGTGGCTAAGGGCAGGTGAGACAGACCCCCTGTTGAAGAGCTGAACGGCTCGTACAAGGGTCCTGAGCGCTGTATTTATCGCTAAAACAAAGGCAGATTGTGTGTGCTTGGGTTTGTTTGTTTTTGCTGGGTTGTGTTTTGTTTTGGTTTTTTGGGGTTTTTTTGCGTGTGTTTTTAACCCGAGACGCACGGGTTTGGCCCTCAGCGACGCCGCTAGAGGGCAGCCTCCCGCTGCCGCCTGCCCTAGGACCTGGGTGCCTCAGGGGTCAGTGATCCCTGGCTGCGAAGTCGGGCCCCTAAGGGGGTTCCCGGGCGGTGCGGGTAAGCCAAACCTCGCTGCTGTAGAACCTCTTCCCGTGAGGTGTCTGTGTGTGAGGCAAATGGCTTTGGTGGGACGACATCGGTGATGGTGCCTGAGGTAAACCTGAGCCAAGCAGCCACGCTGCTGGTGAGGCTTTGTTAGGGAGAGTCTCTGTGGCTAGTGAGGTAAATTCAAAGCTCACCAGTGCTCAGGTCTGTGTTTTCATCACAGCCTTCGAGTCTGGCTCATAGGGAGTTAGTTTTCTTCCTAGCTGAGGGGAACAGTGTCCTGAGTTGAAGGATGATAATTTGCTTCATTAATATTATACTGTATGCTGTGTGTGCAGGTCATCTTGGCATCTGCATCAGAAACTGGTTGTCAACTGGTAATGAAGGGAAAGGGAACGTGCTCTTACATAGATAATCTTGGGAATATCTAACCCCATTAGGTTTGCAAAAGCTGAGGATCTGGCAGTCGTACTGGAACAGCATGCAAGATCCTGAGGCCTGCTGCTCAGGTAAGCACCAGTTGCTGCTGAAAGGTGGCTCTGGTTATTTGGTTATTTACTATAGTGGACCTGCACTCCTGATGCTGCCTTCTGCTTCCCTTGTGTGCCCTCAGCAATGGCTTTTCTTTGGAGGAGGTGTCACCTTCCTGTGTTTTTTCAATTGGATCAAGTCAAGCCAGTGATGTTGGCACATGTTCAGTAGTGGCGTGTGCCATACCCAATCCTAAAAAATATCCCAGAAATTTCCCAGACAAGAGTCTGCTCTACATATATGTCTAGTGATGCAGAAGCTGTGGGAGGAACAGTAATGTGTCCTATGAGTCACTGTGGACAAAGTGATATACTTGAACTGATACTCCAGCGTATCTGTTCAATGGTAACAGTGATCTAGCACTAGGTGTCAGTAGTGCTTCACTAGTTTTTGTGTCAGGCCCTTACAGTCTTTATTTGCTGCTGGCTTTTGATCCTTGGATGCCCTCTCCTTAATCTATATTTTCCAGTATGAACACATACAAATATGCTGTCTTTCCAAAATACATAATCTTTGTTGTCCTCGATGAATAACTCTCTTGGGTCACTAACTTCCAAAAATTACATTTTTCTGACACTTAAGTAGATCATGCATTGGCTTTTTTTTTTTTTTTTTAAATGTTCTGTAGTGGTCAGTCTATAAAATGGTTGTATCTGGGCTTGTAACTTTGCAAATGTCACTTTTGTTGCAGTTCAGTTCAGTTGCAGTTCAACTTTAGGTTGTGGTGTGTTGGCTCTTCTACATGGCCTGCAGCAGCTGCTGGGAAGGTGTTAGTGCATCAGTTCTGATCCAATTACCCTCCAGATACATTGTTGTAGAAGCTTTCATTACAAGGAGTCTAATGTTAATTTTCCTGACTGAGAGTAACCTAGCAACTTTGCCCTTGAAAATATTTTACTTCACTGAGATAAACTGAAGGAAGAACTATGCTGTGTGTTGGCCAAGTATCCAAAATGATCAGGTTCCTATCTACCTCCCTGGTTGTTACCAGGATACAAATGAAGAACAGGAATATTGCTGTGAAGATGGGAGATAAGAAGGGTTATGTGTGATGCTAGGTGGTGCTCTGTACCTACACGGGTGTCACAGAGTGTTTGTGCCACTTTTGCTAATTCCTTTGGCAGTGTTTAGGTTATTTAATGTATATTGGATCTAGTCAACATGAGGTATGATGGTTTATGTTGGAAAATATCATTGGTACAACTCCAGTTTAAATGCTCAAATGAGACCACTTGAAACATATCCTATTATCTGTGAATATTCAAATACTTTCTGGAATATTAACTGGTTTAACTGGATGACAGTGAAACAATGATGCCCTATGATAAAATGGAATTTCCCTGGGACAGAAGTTTAGCTTTTCTTACCAAACATGGAATGGTGCTAATACAGACCATAAATTAGTCATTCTCGGGGAAGAGGGTAGTTGTACAAAAAGGCAACATACCTCTGGGTAGCACAGTGCAAAGGCAGCACACCCTCTGAGCCACCTGCATTTGCGTTCTCAGGGAATCTCAGCTGAAGCTGATGTATCTCCCATCCTTGTTTAAACTTCCTTTCTGCATTCTTTGCTTTAAAAGTAGCTTTTTTAAAAGGGCATTATAGAAATGATACTGTGTTATAGTTTGATACTGTATCCCATGGGATCCTCACAGCCAAGCTTGAGAATGTGGGTTTAGTTACAGTGTAATAAGGTGGATTGGGAAGTGGTTGAAGAACAGATCTCAGAGAGTTGTGGTCAGTGG
>JAOEGS010048143.1:0-19686 GCA_025447755.1 Corythornis vintsioides
ATATTTGTATAGAATGCAAAACCAAACAACAAAATGTATAATCAGTAAACTTTGAAACAGAAGGATGTATGTCACAGATGGCTGCCCTTCCCTCGGACAACCAGCAGGGGCCGCTGGAAAACGCCGTTGAACAGGGAGGGGGCAGGGTGGGGGGAAGAATACATTGGGAGTGATTTGAAAGAAAATCCCTGCTCCAGTTTTAGGAAGAACAGGGTCCCAGGGGATCAAAGTGTCAGACGAACCCAAACAAATACGTAGCTGGCAGAGGTGCTCCAGGAAATCGTGGTGATGAAGAGCTGGTCGGAGAAAATCCAGTCTGGGAAGAAGAAAATGGGCTCAGACAAAGGCAGAAACCTTCGTCCTGGGTTCATGCCAAAAAGTAGAGAGAGAGCGAGCTTCCTGAAAACCACTCCTCTTCCATTTCTGTCTGTGTGCATGTCCAGGCTATCCCCACCCCCAGCCCTGACTGGCCCAGCCCCACCCCCACAGGCAGGGGAGAAAAAAAAAAAAAAAAAAAAAAGGTTGGGTTTTTTTTAAAGGGAATCACTACCCATTGACACATGTCTGGCTGGGCCTTGCAGGGCTGTCACTTCCTCAGACCTGGTTGTGGAAGCTGAGCAAAGTTAGAAGACCTGGCAGGCTGGCTCTGAGAGCTCTGAATTACTTGGAAGTTTGGTAAGCTGCTCTTGCAGTCTGTTGAGTTTGCAATGGTGAACTTTTCTGCCACTTTGGTCAGTGCTCTGTCCCTTTAAAGTCACTTTGAAATCAGAATGCAAAGGTGCTATTTTCTATGGTTTCTTTGATAGGCAACAAATTTTGCCTATTCTGTTTACACTTGTAATCAGTGTAATAAAGTTTTTTATCTCCTTCCCCACACACCACCAAATCCTGAGCTTGTTACTTCCTCCAAGAGTGGTACCCACATGTATGAAAGTTACTGTGAAGGTGCTACCAGTGAGAGTGGAAAATGGGAAGGAGCAGCACCACTGGTGTTGCTCGTTGGTACTTGAAGGCTCTGTTCAGCTGGGGGGCTGTCATGAGGCAGCTGGTTGAGCATATGTAGTTTTCCTGTAAGGAGATCAGGGGATAATATGTAAAATGGCTTTCTCATACCCTGCAACTGACTATGCCTCAGCAAATTTACTATCTGCCTGCAGCTAGTTGATTGAATTGTAATTTGGGTCAACAGCTAGGAGAGAAGCCATGCTGGCACCTAGCACTTGGTCATAATAATTCGTATTGAGGGAACCAAGAGACACTCTTGTGTTGGAAATGTCTTGTGCTTTATCTTGAGCCTGTTGTGTAGGTCCTTCATTGGGGATGTATGACATGTTTCAAGATGCCACTTCCACCAGCTCAATAGCAGGTGATTGAGTGACAGCTTCCTCTCTTTAGGATAGTCTTGTGGAGTGCTTGGAGCCTGAACTGGGGGAAATAGGTGTATCTGAGCAAGAGCTGGATGTCACCATTTTTGGGAATCACCTGTTTTCTGCTTGCCAAGCAGCTGAAGGAGTGCAATAGTCTATACATAAACAGTGTCAAGTGGAACTGATCCGGAGAAACATTCTCTGCTTGACCTTAGCACAAGCTGTTGACAACTTGGATGCTGCCCAGCTCGAACCAGGTAGTTAGACTTTTTTCCTAGGCCTGTTTCAGAAAGGGTGTGGCTGAGCTCTGGACTTAACTGTGTTAGAATATGGGAGTTCAGACAGGCCTAAATGTAATGAATTGGGCAGCCCTGGACAGCCTATCGGAAGCTCTCCAAATGCTGATACTTCAGAAGCTTTGGCTCAAAAAGACCATAAAGCCCAGTGTGCCAGTATAGCAGCTTCCCTCTGGAACAGCCCCATGCCATGCCCTATGGTGTGATGGAGCTGGCACAGAGGTAGGGAATTTTATTGTCTTTGAGGGAATTAACTTTTGGTTGGGTCTTTGTGCAATTCTGATTGGCTTTGATAGCATGGGACTAATTGGCGGGGGGCTGATGTCCTGCAGCCCGCTTGGCACAGGGTGGGTGTTGGGACGGGACAGATGATGTTCATACATGAAACAGATGTTGAGGTCTGAGGGACTTGGCAATGTATTGCTGGTTTGGAAATGACAGATGACTTTTCCTACACACCTGCCTTGATTTGATAGCACTCCTGCCTTTTTGTCTTATGGATAATACTAGTAAAGATAAACCAGGTCAGTTTCTGACTGTAGTCAGGCCCAGGTCTCATGAAGCTCAAGAGATGAAAACCTAATTCACATTACTGTTTGTGTAAGTTTTTCCTAAAAACTGTTAGATACCATGTGACTGGAGGGTGTTTTTTTTAACTACTTAGGAAGTATCTAGGAGAATACAAGCTGCAGGAAGCCTAATGTCTCTCTAGCAAAGTGGTAGAAGCAGTGCAAAAGAGCACAGAGGACACTTGGAAAAATACACTGTATTGAAATTACATTAATTTGGCTTTTCTGAGCTTAGATGTAGATGAGATCATCTACTCTAACCCCCTGCTCAAACGGGGAGCTTAGATACACTGCTTTACTTTGAAGGTGGCAGCAGTCGTGTGGGCCAGACAGATCTTATTTCTGTGGGTTGCTGAGGTTTTTGAAAGATATGCTGTACTGATACATGTAATGAAAGTGGGAAAGACCTGTGCTACCTTTATATACATAGCTTGGGTTCTTGTCAGGTATACATATGACAACTCTCATTTACTCTGTTCTTGGTGGGGAGAAAATGACAAATGACTGCACTGAAATTTGTGAGCACACGTAGTTTGTACATCTAGAAAGTGGACTGAGGAGAAGGTGGCTGTTTGGCTGCCTGAACTGGGATCTGGTTATGTGTGCTGTGAAAGAATGTCTTGTGAAGCTGTACAAGACAAAGGCTCTGTGTGTTTTTTTACTGAAAGGGTCTCTTTGAGAGAAGCCTTGTAAACCATCTACTGGTGATGGGAAGGCACTCCCTTCCTGCAAACATGTGGCTAATGTTTTTTGATAGGTAAGATGTACATTGTTTAAGCTCAAGCATGTGGGCACACATGGGGTGCTTGTAATTGGCTGGCTGCAGTTGTTGGAGAAATGTCGGCATTTGGAGGCCAAAAACTGTTCTGGGATGTGGAGAAAGTCTTACTGAGGTCAGGGGAGAGATTTTGGTGTCTTGAGTGAGAAATCTGCCAGAATTGACTATGATGCACTTCTTGTATGTGACCAGGTAGTGGCCTCTTTCTTCATCCCATGTCTTGCAGTATGTTCTTAAGGCATTGTGTCACAGTGGGCACTTGCCTTTGCCATCAGAGGGAGTGGATCAAATGCATAGAATGCCAGAAGACTGCCAGATGTCCCCAGCAGCAGCCCAAGCAGGAGGCTGAGGCCTATGCTGGTGTGCTTGGGTGGCTGTGGGCAGAGACTGCTCATTTTATTCCTGGCTCTGGTCTTTTGTTCTGAGTTGCCCTGTGCAAAATACTGAAGAATAGTATTCTCCTTGTTAGAGAGTCATTTAGATTGGAAGGGATCTCTTGAGATCATCTACTCTAACCCCCTGCTCAAACAGGGACAGCTAGAGCAGGTTGCCCAGGACCATGTCCAGTTGAGTTTTGAATATCTCCATGGTTGGAGATCTACTGTGTCTCTGGGCAACCTGTGCCAGCATTTGACCACCCTCAAGCTGGTGCAAGAAATAAGCAAAATATCTGTAAAGGCTGGAGGCAAAAGTGGTAGGGGAGGATACCTGACTCCATGCAAAGCACAGCATCCTTTGCTCTTCATTTCATCTGTCCATAAGTCCAAGAGATTCCTCCTACATTGTGAGTGACATCAGAAGGGTCAAGGGCTATGGGTTGAACCTAACCAGATTTGATGACTATGACCCACAGATTGGAGTGGATTGTCACAAGTGAAAGTTATTATCTGGGAGGGTCGTGTTTGCACTTGTTCAACCTTATCTACCGAGTTATGAATTGTAGGGGGTTTTATGGGCACAGAAGCACTTTAACAAAGGGAGAGTTCAATCCAAGTACATACACATGCAGTTTTGATCTAAGTCTCCTTTGTGGCATTGTCATCATTAAGTTCTTGTCAAGCATAAGGGCTCCCTGATCTGGTATCTGTGTTTCCTGAAAGAAAGCTCAAGTCATTTTGGTGTGCTGAGGTGTGTGGATTGCCAGCAGAGGTGGGGTATACCCGAGAGAGGAAAGGCTGAGCCCTTCTTGGTGTCTGCACTGGCTATCTCTCAGTGATGGAACTCACCCCTTGACTTCTTTAGAATCTCTTTTCCAAACTGTTTGTTAGCCTGCGTTTTTTTTCCCTTTTCTTCAAGGTGGATGAAGAAGCCTCGATGTGGAGTTCCAGACCATCCCCACCTGCGCCGTAGCCGGAGGAAAAAGCGGTACGCACTAACTGGACAAAAGTGGAGGCAGAAGCATATAACCTACAGGTATAGACCCTTCCCTGCCCCCCCCCCCCTTTTTTTTTTTTTTTTCAGGGGTGGGGGATGAACATTTGAAAGAGTTTTTTAAAACGGTATTTCCCCTCTAACGCCCGGTTGAGGCTTTCTTTCTCAGAACATGGAGGAGGGGAGTACTTTGAGACAACTGGAGTAACTGAAGAGTCTAGTCTCAGCTGAAAATAACTGATCAGTAAAGATTCCTAAATCCCAGCCATCAGCTGTGTAATTTTGTATAATATTATTTTGTAATTTTGGCAAGAAAATTCTAGTAAGCACCTTTCTGTTCTTTTAGATATCTAAGGATCTAGTACTTAGATGTTTTCTTTAACAAACCATTAAAGCAGAAAGAACATCATTGTCTAAAGACATGATGCTTTCTCCTGCTACTAATTCCCAATATTTATTTTTGCAGGTTTTACTTACGCTTATGTAGTAGAATTCATGCTTTTGTCCAGACTCAGACCTGCTGGCTTACAGGTGTCAAATGAGTGTTACGAAGTGACAATTATTTCCCAGAGACATGTTTTCTCTGGGTCATTTAGGCCTTTAGATTTTGAAAGGCAGTTGCTGAATGTTGGTGATGGAAGTTTCTGACAAGAAGAAAGTCACTTCAAAATAAAATTACTCCCCACTTCAGCTGAAAGTATGACCTTTTCTTTTTTTTTTTTTTTAGAGGGGGAAAGGAGGTTGCAGAAGAGGAATGTAGACATTAAGGAGATTATGTGGGTGAACAATACAGAGAGTCTGTGGTAAAGAGGTAGAAATATGAGTGACCAGCACAGGGAAGGTGACAGAACGTGTAGGAGGAAATATGATGATATGAAGAGAAACAGAATTAGGGGCTGGGGCACTCTTGTTTCTGCTGAGAGCTATGAGAAAGGTGGAGGAGGGTACTTCAGGTAATAATGAGCAACTGCAGAGACTGGGAGGAGGGACTAATTCTGGGGACTAGTTCAAAGTTTCTACTAGTAATCATTCCTTTAACTCAAATTGTAAATGGGCAGCTTCTGTATGTGACGATCTGAGAGTCAGACCCTGCTTCTGAACTTTTCTGGACCTGGGGAGAAAAATGGCATATAATCATATAAATAAAACATATCTTAAGTGTATGCATAACTGCAGGAAGCAGGTTGGCAGATGGCTTTACTTCTGCTATTGTCAAACTAGTAGCTGTTTCACTTTCCAATTTCAGTATTTGTAGTGTGCCATTCCAGTGATACTGTGTTTTACCACTAATATATTACAGTGTCTTTCATCTGTCAATCAATTATTATATCGAGCCAGTTTCATTAGAGTGAAAGTTGTTTCTGTGCCATAGCTATTTCATATTCCCCAAGCTAAGTTTAATAGGTCTCGAGTCTATTACAGACACACAAAAAACATCCCACGAACAGCACTTTTTAATCTGAAGTTTACAATAATGGCAAGTTTACAGTAATAGGAAATTTATGTGCAGTTAAACTCCCCCAACCCCCTAAAACAAAACAAACACCACCACACCCCCCAAAAAAACCCCAAAAAGAAGAAAATCAAACCCCAAAACAAAGGCAAAAGAATCTTTATTTCATCAGCTATCATGGACTGGGTTGCACAAAACTGTCAGGTCCGTCTCTCTTGTGAGCTCTTTAAGGATTTTGAATAGTCATGAGAACATAATATAATGTATATACTGCAAGGTTTGATTCTCAAAATAATTTTGATAGGGTTTTTTTTTCATATACTGGATTTCATTTTAGCATGATATTTTCAGACAAAATCTGAAGTAGTTTACATTTTTAGATGAAGTTACTTAGTTGCCTATGCAAGGATTTGGAAGGTGGTCAGGTTTTTAGGAATGATGTGAGATCAGTCAAAGTAGGAAGATGGGAAGATTCTTGTTAATAAAGGTAGAGTTCAGATCTGGGCTGTAGGTTTGTTGCTAACTTTATTTGTAAGAGCAAAGGAACAAAGTAGTGTCAGCAAAAAATAAAGACTTTTGGGAGTGGAAACTGTGTAGATGTGGAAGTATAATGACAAGTCTTGAGTATATTCTGTGGATTTAAACCAGCTTTCTTTCTCATTCACGCAGTGTACACAACTATACCCCCAAGGTTGGAGAGATTGATACAAGGAGAGCCATTCGTCAGGCGTTTGATGTTTGGCAGAGAGTGACACCACTTACCTTTGAAGAGGTCCCTTACCATGAAATTAAAAATGACAGAAAGGAGGCAGATATTATGATATTTTTTGCCTCTGGTTTCCATGGAGACAGTTCTCCGTTTGATGGAGAAGGTGGATTCCTAGCTCACGCTTACTTTCCTGGACCAGGAATAGGAGGGGATACTCACTTCGATTCAGATGAGCCATGGACCCTGGGAAACTCAAATCATGATGGTAAGAGTCATTTTTCAAAATGAGAAGTTGAACATAGGCACCTCTACAGGCTTTCAAGGAGAAAGTATTTGGTTAATGGAGCTTTCACCTCCTGGTTTAAACTCCTTTTTTTTTATGGATACGTAATTTTGTTATTAAGTTGCATGCCTCTGTGCATATGTGTGAATGTTGAAGAGTGAGCAGAAGTGTGTTTCTGCTGGATTTTTACATCTCTGAAGATCTGGACCATAGTTGCAACAGAAACCAAGGCTCTGGGAGGGAAAAGGTGAAGAAGAAAGTGTTGAAAATATACTCTGTATGTCATGGAATACTTAACAAGGGCAATTAGAGATAACTGTAATGATGAACAGAAAGTTGAGAGCGTGAAGACATTTGAATGTCAAGTTGTTTTGATCCGTATTTGTTTTTCCACAGTCTTAGTATGGTCATAACTCCTCCCATCAGCAACTGGGGCTGTCTAATCTTTTAAAGATGTCTGATAATTAGGACAACCACTTGCATGATATTAAGCAATGAAGAGTTTCTGCATCTTTCTACCTTTACCTTACTTTCTAATGGGAATTAACACTTTCTAATGTATTTTCAAACCTTTGATTGAGGATATTGGTGACTTCTAAAGTTTAATTTGGAAAAAACCCCAGAATTTTACAGTGGCCTCACAAAATACCACTCCAATTTCCACAGACTTAGTGATTTCAGTAGGACAACATCTCTATAAACTTTCAGGGATTCAAAATCACATTTTGAAACATTCTATAAGGTTTAGAAGTCTACTTCAAATATAAATATGGCTTGATTTTAAACTCTGTAAAAACACAGTAGCATTGATATGGCCACAATGTCTAAGCACATATGCAGAGGTAATGTCCTTCATTAGACCAAAAAGTGTAATTTAAAAAGGAGAAAATCTTTCAGGTATGAAAGCCACTTTCAGACCTGACCTAAAAGTGACAGCTTTCAGAATGCAATGCAAATTGAGAAAATTTCCTCAGAGTTTTGAGTCCGTATCTATCAGATCATCTTTGAAAGGAAATGGAGCTGACAATGTGGGAATGCTAAGTTGTAGGAAAGCATAAAGGAAAATTACTTGTCTTCTCAGGGAAAAACAAGTAGGTTTCATGATGATTTAAATGACTGGCTTAGATGTAGGCAGAGAAGGAGAGAGGTTACAGCCTGTGGGATGTGGAGGGGGGACAGTGTGGGAGGTTATGGTGTCGCAGAGAAGCAGTGTCTTGCTATCTTGAAATGTTACTAATTTTTATTCTTAGGTTCATGGCTGGAAAGCAGTTTATAGGTTTCCCTTGAGGATCAGGACTCACAGTCAGAGACCAAGTGATTAGCTTTTGAGAGCTGCTTTTGCGGCAGTTGGGTGTGCTTGTGCTTTATTGGTGTTCTGTGTGAGTTCCGTCAGGTTGTAGCTATTTGATATCATCTGTGGGGTGTGAGGCTTGTATGCTGAATATATCTTCCCTGGCAAGCCCCTGTATGAAAATTGGGCATGCTGGTGTCTGGGATAGAAGGTCCTTAGAGGATGGTGGAAGGTAAAGTTTGGACAAGTTGTACTTGTTTTTCTTTCCACACAAAAAAGCTTCCTTCTGATTATGAGCTTAGCTAGGTTGGGTGGCAGCTTAAAGACTGGCAGAGATGACTCTGGGGAAAATTTTCCACTGGGTAGGATGTTCTAACATACTTTATCGCTTGTTTGAGTTTGTTGTGGGGTTTTTTTAATAGTTTTTTGTGTGGTGTTTGAGAGCGATGTATACAATGAGTAGAGAGTCACTTTTTTCTTATAAAATCTGTTTCTTCTGCATTATTCACTCGGCTCTCCCAAAAACATGATCTGTTTGGTGTGCTGAGTGACTGACATGAGTTGTGTCCTTAAAGTGCATGTAACTGGTATTTCAGAAGTTGATGTGCACTCGTTAGTGTGAAAATTAATATAAAAACTGAGATTACAGAATCACAGAATGTTAGGGGTTGGAACGGACCTCTGGAGATCATCTAGTGGAACCCCCCCTGCCAGAGCAGGATCACCTAGACTAAGTCACCCTGGAACAGATCCAGGCAGGTCTTGAGTGTCTTCAGAGATGGAGACTCCACAACCTCCCTGGGCAGCCCGTTCCAGAGCTCTGTCACCATCACTGTGAAAAAGTTTTTCCTTGTGTTGACCCTAAACCTCCTGTGCTCCAACTTGCACCCATTGCCTCTTGTCCTGTCATTGGATGACATTGAGCAGAGTCTGGCTCCATCCTCTCTACACTCACCTTTAACATATTTATAAACATTGATGAGGTCCCCCCTCAGTCTCCTCCAGGCTAAACAGCTCAATCTCTCTCAGCCTCTCCTCAATGGTATCCCAGGATACCATTGGCCTTCTTGGCTGCGAGAGTCCATTGTTGGCTCATGGTCATCCTCTTGTCCACCATGATTCCTAGATCTTTTTCCCCAGAGCTGCTTTCTGAGATCAGCCCCCAGTCTGTACTGATACATGGAGTCATTCTTCCCCAGATGCAGTACTCTGCACTTGCCCTGGCTGAACTTCATTGATTTTCTCCCCTCCCAGCTCTCCAGCCTGTCCAGGTCTCTCTGGATGGCAGCACAGCTCTGGCATGTCAGCCACTCCTCCCAGTTTGGTATCATCAGTAAACCTGAAGGCAGTGTTCTCTATCCCTTCATCCAGGTCATTGATTAATATATTGAACAGCACTGAACCCTGGGTCGACCCCTGGGGAACACTACTACCCACAGGCCTCCAGCCAGACTCTGCTCCACTGACCACAACTCTCTGGGCTTTGTCCTTCAGCCAGTTCCCAATTCATCTTGCCACACAACCATCCAGGCCACATGTCTCAAGCTTGGCTGTGAGGATATCATGGGAGACAGTGTCAGAAGCTTTGCTGAAGTCAGGATATGCCACATCCACTGCCCTCATCTATCCATCTAGCTGTGCCATCATAAAAGGCTATCAGTTTAGTCAAGCTTGATTGCCCTTTGTTAAATCCATGTTGAGCCTCCTTTTCCCAACATGCTTGGAGATGGCGGCAAGGACAAGCTGTTCCATCACCTTTCCAGAGATGGAGGTGAGGCTGACAGGCCTACAGCTACAGCCTCAAAAGGGCTTATGCACATACTTTTTCCCATCACTGACATGTTTTTCCCAGCACCTCTTTCTCTTTATTCACCTTTGAATGATGGGGAGGTTGAAGTGGCCACACTGTGAACCAGACAAGGGAATGGATGTAGCCAAATGTTTATCCTTCTCTTCCTTTCTCCTGATTTACCTTAGAGCTGCACCAGCTCTTAGGTCCAAATGAGAGTAGGTAGAAATGGGCAGCTGGGGCAGGAAAAAGGGTTACTGCCTTTTCATCTGCTAGTTGTACATCTTGATCATAAAACCACAGTAGAACTATGTGCGTCTACATTCTGGGTAGAATTTTATTTCTTCAAACCTACTTGCCTGCAATTCTCCTTGCCTTTTTGTCTTCCTGCTCTTTGTCACTATTTTAATTTAGAAAGCTTTTCTTAATCCTTAGCTGAATCTTCTTGTAAAGCCCACTTCACTTTTGTTGGTAGTGTGTGGTTGAAACCAGTGATGTTTCAAATTTAACAAGAATGGAGCGTGATGTTTGAGTGCCCTGGTGTATGAAAGGTGTCAGCATACTGGGAAAAGTCCAGTACAGGAACACTGAAGTGATAAGGGATTGGAAGAAGTTTCAAGAAGAAACTAGGGGAACTGAGATTGTTCAACCTAGTGAGAAGGAGGATGGAGTGGGGAGGAAGCATCTAGTAGCAGTCTTTCACCCATGGAGATGTTATAGAGAGGACAAAACCATATTCTTTTTGGAGGTGAGCAGAGAAAGGAACAAAAGGCAGTGGGCAGAAACTGCAACAAGGGAAACCACATGTGGGCAAAAGGAACAAAATTATTCATTAACAGAGCAGTACAACTCAACACTGCACCTGGAGAGGTTGTAGAGACTCCATCCTTTGAGATGTTCAAAACTTGGCTGGATATTGCCCTGTGCAACCTGATGTAGGTTTTAAATTAGTCCTGCTTGAAGTAGAAAGCCAGTCTCGATCTTCAGATACACCTTTCAACCTAAATCTTTCAATAATTCCTTTGCATTGCCAAACACAATTTGAGTTCCTATACCTTAAGAGTGAGTTACAGTTATTTCTCACAGCAATTCTGAGCTGTAACAAGGTATTCAGCTCATAAAATTATCTTTTTATATCACCAGATTCCCTTCTAATAATATTTTAATAATGAGATTCCTCTTGAAGGAGGATTGGTGATGCTTACATGGGTGCATAGAAGGTAGCTGGCAATATTTTTTGACACTATGTATAATAGTTTTGATGTACCTTTTTTTTTTTTTTTTGAAATGCAAGAATGTGCAGTGTTTCTATGATCATACACTAGATTAATCTTATAAACATGGAATGGATGTTGGAACACATTATATAAGACATCACCAAGTATTAAGCAGTGTGTGTAAGTGGGTTTGGCTTTTTTTTTTTTTTTTTCCCCTTAGCCAGGTAGTTCTTTATTATCAGAAGAGTTCCAGGTGTTTTCAAGAACTTTAGGAACATTGCCAACTAAAACATCCATTATCCCCTTTGATTTGTTTGGTTATAATCATTATATTTTAGGTGGAGGGAGGGGACCAAGAGGAATTAATAATATCCAGCTGTTACTTTATTTTTCCTTTGAGATTTGTATTGGTATCTGCTTTCCCAGGCTAACTCTCTACAGTCCACTTACTTGACTTGTACAGACACAGTGCATGCTGAAAACAGAAAATCCAGCTTCCCTTAACCCCTATGCCTTCACCCAGCATGCTGCCAGAACTTGGTAGTATTTTCTTCTTGATTAATTCCTGCTTAATCTTGTTCAGATTTGCTTTCAGTCTCTTACCACTTCTTTTTTTTATAGTTCTTTTTCTATGGAAGTGCTGAGGCCAGCAAAGAGAATCTATGAAGTATCAATATAATAATTTGTCAGAGAGCACATGTACTCACAACACAGTACATGTATAATCTTTGCCCTATTTGGCTGTTAAATACTTGATTTAATTTTTTTTCTCTGATTTCTCAGGTACAGAACAACTCCACACCTAAAGATTTTGTTCTAACAAATGGCATTTTGAATTCATTATTTTTCAGGCTTATGACATGGCTGTTGATAATGAGCATCAGTATTTTTCAGAGCTGCTTTGAAATGTGTCCTTTAACACAGAACACGTGTGTCCTTTAACACAGAACACGTGTGTCCTTTAACACAGAACACGTGTGTCCTTTAACACAGAACACCCGTCATTTGACTTTCATATAGATGTTAGAAGTCAAGCGAGGCATAAATTGTATTAAAATACCAATTTATTCTGTCAGGGCATTTTATGATACTGCACCAGATCATGCTGTTGGTCAGTCCTTTTGTTTGTTGAACACCACTTCAGTATTAAGTCTCTGGAACATGCCTACTTAACATTGGTTTCATTCTGTAGCTGCTTAGACTTGTTCCCAAAAGCCATAGTTCTGCAAAATCTTACACTAGTGTTGAATCAAATTTGAGCAAGAATAGACACATGGTCTCAAAACCAGCCAGACATGGGAAAAAGAAACCCGGTCAGGTGGTATAAATATGGTCAACAGTTTGAGCTCACATCCTTGGCATATCAATCCAACATAGAAGGCTGTAAATATAGAACTTGCAAATTAATTTTTTTTCCTTACAAAAGTAAGGTGAAGAGAGCAAGCCCATCAGAATGCACGGAAGCCTTCTGTCCTCAGATCCTGCTTCACTACTGGACAGCATCTCTGTAAGTAATGCTTTCTTCTGTTGCATGTGCTGTCATTAGCCAAGCAGAAAGTAGCCAGTAGTGCTGTGCTAGTGCAGTCTGGATTTTAAAGCTTTGCAGTATTGACAGCACTAGTTACTTGTTACAATCTGAAATTTATTATGAAGGATCACCTGCAAATTCTACTTTCAGAACAATGTACTTGTAAATACAGCTGATGTTCACAGTGTTCTATAAAGAAACTTACTCTCATTACTTTTGTCAGTAATTGTTTAATACACAGAGTTTGAATACAGTTATATAGGTATTTAGTATCCTATTGATTTCTGCATAATGAAAGTTAAATATTTTTACTTCTTTCCACAGAGAATGGGATACTGTTAAGATTCACAGGAAGGAGCTAGTAAGAATCAAAATGATGTGTCATTCCCTTAAAAAGGAAGAAAAGAAACAAGTGTAAAAAACAGCAGGTCATGAGAATCAAGGTGAGCTGAAAATTCTCTGCCACTTCCCTTAGTAAAGCAGAAACAGATGATGTGAAGTGAGGCAAAATGCAGCAGTATCTCTAATAAACTTGCTGCATTCCACTTGCTGAAGAGGAGTAAAATAACAGGTGTTTAGGAAGAGATTTTATTTGCTATTTGTAGTGATTTTTCTGGTTGTTCCACAGCTGGGTCAGATACTTAATTCTGTTTGTAGTCCCTGATGAATTTACAAACTTTTAAAAACATAGCTTCTTTTCAAGACTGATGGATTAAAAGTCCTTGCTACACGTTCCATGCTTATATGAGTATTTTTCTTTTCTTTACCATCTGTTCTACCAAATTAGGAAATGATATACTAATATAAGCATATAGGAGTTTTCCTTTTGGGATTGGTAATTCTTTGGTATTGAATTGCTTATTGAACCTGCACTTTTGAAAGGTATGGGAAGATTTTTCAACAGAACACTCTTATTCCATTGAATGTCAGACTGCTGAGCCAGCTGAAGCAGTCACGACTTTCCCACTCTCTCTGGCTGCCCACTCTTGCCTCCACATCATTAATTTTGGTCTCATCATTCCAGAAAGACATTTTCTACTTTTCCTGTGAATTTCTTCTACAGGAGATTGTCCTCATAATGCCATCTGTGGCATGTCAGATAAAGCACAGCTTGCAGCAGTAATCAGGTCTGTAATGCAACTAACAGACAGTGTGAATACTGCTTTTTGGGGACAGAAGGTAAACTGCCTGTCTTCCATTATGGTTGGTAACATAACACAGTTCTTTTGTCCTTCTGCAGTACTTGATCTCATGGAGGTCAGTTTGTCAACATGACTGTGGTATCACATCTAGTAAGACTGCATATGACTCCTTCTACCTCCAGTGAAGCTGTTTAAAAGACACTCTTAAGAGTTTTCTTGAAGTCCTTAAGATGCACCATATTAATTTCTATATTTATAAAGATAATAGTTCATGAACAAAATGAAGCTTGTAATTTTTTTTAACATGTATTTTCTTACTTTCTAGATAGAAAAGCTCTTTTGCATATCTCATTTGATGCAAGCAAATGGAAGGGCAGTATCACCACCTCATGATCTTCAGAAGATTGAAAATTATTTCTTGAGCAGAGCATGTTATGGAGGTGAATGGAGGAGTACATTCAAATCACACATTCCTCTGTCTGACAGTTCAGGTCTACCACGTCTGAAGATGCAAGAACCAAGGCATAGCTTAGAGTAGCCCTAAAGCTTCTTTAAGTTGTGCTTGGAAAACAGTTGTCTCTACAGTTGAAGGAATGATTTTGGTGTATTTAAAGCATAAAGCATGTTTAGTTCTCACCATCATTTCTGTAATGGCCCTAGGCATGCAATTGTTACAACCAGCTATCTGACTTCTTAAGTATCATTCTTACTTTAATAAATTTTCAAAATGTAACCTTCATATGTCTTCTTAATTATGTCTGAGTAAATTATAATACATAGAGGTATTAGCATGATGAAAGTTCATGAAGTATAAAACGAATATGACAAATGTCAGAAATTCACAGTCATTTTTATGTTATTAATCAGATACACAATATTATTTGTACTTCTCTTGTCTTAGAAGCTCTGTCCTGGATTTACACTCTGTGCAATGTGCTCTGAGAGTCTTATCTACATTAATTATAGATATATATACAACTGTGCTCAAGGATAAATACTGATAGTAATTGTAGAATCATTAAGGTTGGAAAAGACCTCACCAAGTCCAATCATCAACCCAACACTACCATGACCACTACTGTGACCCAAAGTGCCATGTCTACGTGGTTTCTGAACACCTCCAGGGATGGTGACTCCACCATCTCCCTGGTCAGTCTGCTTCAGTGCCTCACCATGCTTTCAGTAGAGAAGTTTTTTCCTATTACCCAGTCCTCCCTTGGCACATTTCCTCTCGTCCTAAGTATCACAACATTACCATAATAGTATCCCTGTGACCTATTACTGTCAACTGATAGGCATTTAATGAGTGGTTTTGCTGACCTACTGCAGTTGGATACCCTATTATGCAGTGAGTTATTTAACCAGATAAAGAAAAGCTTTTGATACAGATTTGCATCATTAAAATGAATGAAGCTGTACAAGAAGGCAGTTTCACAAAGCAAAACCTTTCTTAAGATGTTTCATGACTTTAACAGACATTTTTTCATCTGAAGTTGAAAAACAGCACGAGTAATGGGAGTATATGACTAGAAGGAGGATCATACATAAATCAGTTTATCCATGATGACAGTGTTCTCTGTGTTGTTGTGATAAAATCATGTGTTTCTTATCTCTGCAGGGCAAGGTAACAATTTGAGAGCTTAACCAAAGAGCTGGCTACAATGTGTGATTATACTGCAATTTATCTTGAGTAAAATTAGCTTAACTGGGAATACATCAGCTATCAGAAGGCTTATTCTGAACACATTTAGATTATTTTTAATTAAGAAAATTCAAGTCAAAAGTATGTTTTGAGTTGTGTGTATTCTGTGCCTGGTGTGTGCATAGGAAGTATGGACCTGTTAAAGTGGGTGTCAGATAAGCAGTGCATTTCTATTGTTATAGGTGTGTTCTCAGTTATAACTTTCTCTGGTGACAACACTGTTTTGGTAAGGAAAACTCATCTGCAACTTTAAAGCTAAATTAACTCTGTTTCTTTGTTTTAGCATAGCAGATCAAACTGTTTCATCCAATGAACCAAATTGCAAGACTTCCCTTCCACCCCAATCCCCCCTTCCCCCCCCCCAGTTTTACAGGGTCATCCTCTCTTTGGATGCCTCCTGAGAATCAGGAAGGAGAAAGCTCAGGCAGGTCTCTCACTGGATCTATTTATGCAGATGGTGCAAAACAGCAGAAAATGGTTTATTTCTCTTGGGGCCTTTCTCTACAAATATAAAGCAAGGATAGTTAGTTCCTTCTTCACCTTGATCTCTTACCCAGGTAGTTGGTATACAGAAGAAGTTGTGTCTTGATCTAGGTGAGGTTTTTGAATAGGAAATTGAGGAACTTTATCTGATTGCCTGATCTTATTGCCACAAGAGTAGCAAAATAACAATGATGATGTTTCTTTCTGTACTGCTACCCACTGGACAGAAACAAGTGGTTGAAGCCTATTTAAAACTAATTTAAATGAAGATAATGTCTGATCTTATGCTCCTGATAAAGGTTTAATGCATATAACTTTATGTAAGTTATTTGCTTATATGTAGACTTAAAGCCAAGTTCTAGATGTGCTGTGAGTACAAGGAGGAAAATGCCACCAGAGTGGTGAGGGAGAAAGTTTTCAAGCACTTAGCAGGGGCACGTTTTGTGAGCCTGGAGTAAAAGTCACTTAATACAGAGGTGAAATCCATGAGAAGAATCTTATGAAATCTGAGTCAGAAAAGAGTGAGATGCCACTGACAGCTCTTTCTTCCCATGTCTGAGTGCAAGTGTTCTTGGGCTGTGCCATGTATGGGGAAAAAAAAAAAAAAAAAGGGCAGAGAAGCCCAATTCAGATAGAATTGAGGCATAAGACACTTGATGGGTATGGGGAGACTTTTACATCTGTCATTGCTGGCTTTGTCTTCATTCCCCACACAGCATTGCCTGTGTCAACTCCCATGTTAAGACACCCTCATGGAGTAGGACATCCAGGGACTGCTCTAGATCAAGGAAATGAGGGTCCCAGATCCATGGGACTGAAGAGGAGTGTATGTATGTAACAAAGAGTTGAAGGTACCCCTACTTCACATTCCCACTATCTTCTGGACCAGAAGGGCTCCTTCTCTTCCTGTAAGGAGCATGTCCCTTTTTTCCTTCTTCCTTCTTGCCATTGGGATCTATACCAACTTTTCCCTATGTGGCTCTGCCTCCTGCAGGATGGTGCTATCTGAGCTCACCTCCTCCCACTGACATAGTAGTGCCAGGAGCCCAGCAAAGTAAAAGCACATTGAGGAGCCTGGGCTAGAGGAGATGGGGTTGTCCCAGGTACTACACACGCTATGGTGGGTGTTGGCCCAGGTCCCCTTTGTCCTTCTTCCTGCCTTGCCAGGTTCCTTAGAGATCTCCCCTGGGATTTGGTGGTTCAGGTCAGATCAGAGAATGGCACCAGAGGACCCAGAAAGGGGACAAAGCTCTCTTCTCATTATGTACCCTTGTTGATTAAAAGATGGGCAGCACTCTCACCTTTCCTGGCAGTACTCAGATAAGGAGGCAACTGTATCAGAGTGGCCTGTTTCATTGGCCATTTTCTGTATACTCTCTCCAATAGAGTCTACAGTTAGTATCCAAGCAGCTGCCTTTCTTACTTGTCTGAGGGTGCTCATGGTCATGGGTGGTCACAGGGAAGGAACCCCCAGCCCATTCTGTGACAAAGACTAAAAGCTGCACAGACTTTCAGGACTAAAACCACCTCCACAGGAGCTGACCCTGGCATTGTGACCTGCTGTGCAATAGGGTAGCAAAGCATTTGCTTCTTGCTTTATGAGTAAGTGGGGCTTGGGATTGTGTCAGGCTGTGGCTGTGAACTAACCTGCCTGTGCCTTTCTTCCTCAGGGAACGATCTCTTCCTCGTTGCAGTCCATGAGCTGGGACATGCGCTGGGTCTGGAACACTCCAACGATCCCAGTGCTATTATGGCTCCTTTCTACCAGTACATGGAAACACACAACTTCAAACTGCCCCAGGATGACCTCCAAGGAATTCAGAAAATATATGGTGAGCAACACTATCCACTCATCTATATACACTGAGATTGAGTCTGTTTGTATTACAGCCACAGGCAGGGAGTCCCCAGAACACTTGCTGCTCTTGGGCTGAATTTCCTGCCATATGGGGAACCATTTCAAGGCCCTAGATCCATAACCAAACATCAGACAATTGTCCCGGTGGAAATATCGTTGCACAAGTTAGGATAACCAAAATTCTGTGATCTCCCTGCTGCTCCATCCCTCACTCTGTTCCCAATATCAACCAACCCTGGAGGTTAAAAAACTAGCAGATGCATTACTTGAGGCTCTGATCTACTGGATAGATGTTAGGATGAAGCTTGTACTTGATCCTAGAGGTCCTTTACAACCATAATGAGTCTATGAATCTGTGAGGGATTATGGGAGAAAACCAAGGGCTGGACATGATGTGTTGCCATGTGACAGGAGAGTGTCAGGCAGGACATGAGTGAGGACAAGGACCTTCAAGGAATTACTGGCTGAAGGAGGCTCTGGGAGGAGAGGGAAATGCAGGTTTTAGGAGCTGCAGTCAAGGGGAGGCTGAGCTAAAAGATGCTAATGGATGGACTGGGGCATCCATGGAAAAAGAGTTTTGTCAGAGATCCATGATATCATTCTTTGAGGAAGTTTGACAGAGAGGAAATGTAGCATAAACCAATTTTGTTACGCAACTATGGAACATTTACAGCTGCTTGACATCTGGAGTAAAATATTAGCTCCTGGTACTAGTAGAGCAGATGTTCTGTGAATTAGACCTGGAAGAAAAAAAAAATCAAACATATGGTGGTTGTCAGAGGGAAAGTTGATGTTTCTAAAGGATTGACCCTGAACATTCTGTGATTCTGCTTTTTTTTTTTTTTTTTTTTTTTTTTTTTTTTTTTTTGTGACTGCAGTGGATTCATTTATTCAAATGTAGATGCCTAAGCCTGTACTGGGTGATGCTGGTCAGGGCTATGAAGTACTGTGAGGTTCCTCAGGGCCCTGACAATTTTGTGAGAGCACTGCCTCTTGTGCACACCTCTGACAGAGCAGAGAGCTCAGTACTGTGCTGTCCCTGGCTCGGCAGCAGCACCAGGACACTTCCAGTTATTTTTCACTTATGTAGTGATGTTAAACTTCGGCCACATGCTATGTTAAGAGTCTCCCTATACAATATAATATGTTTAACATTTTAGCTTGGGTTGAAAAAGTACCAGTACAGGTTGGGGACTGACCTGTTGGAGAGCAGTATAGGGGAAAGGGACGTGGGGGTCCTGGTGGGCAGCAGGATGACCATGAGCCAGCAATGTGCCCTTGTGGCCAGGAAGGCCAATGGCATCCTGGGGTGTATTAGAAGAGGTGTGGTTACTAGGTCAAGAGAGGTTCTCCTCCCCCTCTGCTCTGCCCTGGTGAGGACACACCTCAAGTATTGTGTTCAATTCTGGGCTCCTCAGTTCAAGAGGGAAAGGGACCTGCTTGAGAGAGTCCAGTGCAGGGCCATGAATATGAGGGAGTGGAACATCTCCCTCCTAAGGAACGGCTGGGGGAGTTTCCATATAAATATGAGAAAAAAACTTATTCACTATGACAGTAACAGACACTGGAACAGGCTGCTCAGTGAGGTTTGGAGTCCCCTTCTCTGGAGACTTTCAAGAACCACCTGGATTTGTTCCTTGGGTGACCCTGCTCTGGCAGGGGGGTTGGATTTGATGATCTTTCAAGGTCCCTTCCAATCCCTGCCATTCTGTGATTCTGTGGACAAAGTCTGAATGAATTCCTGCCTAGTGCAGGTGCTGTTTAGGAATTCAGTTCATAGAATCATAGAATCATAGATATTAGGGGTTGGAAGGGACCTAGAAGATCATCTAGTCCAACCCCCCTGCCTG
>JAOEGS010050587.1:0-19396 GCA_025447755.1 Corythornis vintsioides
ACAGTGGGATAAGACACTGGGAAACACAATCATTTAAAGCTAGATTACCTACTATTTACAGGATAAGACTGGATGTGGGACATTTTGATTTCTTGTTTCTCTGCAGACCTCCTGTTTAAATTTGTTGACCTTTTATTGTAAATTAGAAATTATAGAAATTGATTTTACGCACTTTCGAAGCAGCAAAAGTGAAATAAGAATGTTCTGTATTTTTAATCTTATAAAATAATTAATGTAATCTATAACAGATTTCAGTGATTGCTCAAAGATTTCACATTTTCTTCAAGTTGTTACAAAGCGGTTATTGAAAAACACACATTTTTGTGGAACATATATTTTTTAAACTCTTTAAATTAAAATGACTATAAGTCTTAGATGAAGGTGCAGGCAGAGTGAAAAAAAAAACTTGTTTATTCTCCTGTGTGACAGCTAGTGGATCTATTTGGGTCATTCTACCACTAATGAAATGCACTTGCCTCCAGAAAGCAGCACTGCAGCGGTTTTGCCATATCTGTAACAAAAATCAGAAATGTTTAGCATAAAATCTCCACTAACATCCTGTGAAGTTTAAATAAGAGGTAAGAGCATGAAAATTTGGAAGAGTATAGTTACATATAACACTACATTCAGCTCTCCCTCTTATGCAAAAGTGGACACAGATTCTTTAAGTAATCCAGAATGTATATCTCACCTAAGAGACAACCCTCAGATCAGTAAGATGACCACTAGCATCCTGTTGGATTGTTGATTTGTTAGAGATAAAGAAGGAAAGAGGCATATAGTGGAATCACCAAATCTGCTTCCCAAGGAAGAGATCACAGCACATTATGAAGAGCACTTATATTAGGACACAACCTGTTCTTCTTCTGAAAATTCAGGCAGATGTGACTAAAGGCATCTGTAATAAACTTTTTTTTTTTTTAAAAAAAAACCCCAAACAACGAAACAACAAAACAAAGCAAAACAAAACAAATAGCAATAAAATGCTCTACTATCTACTTTTCTAGATTAAAGACATTGCCTCTTCTCCTGTCACTTAAAACTGCTGTGAAAAGACACTCCCCTGCTTTCTTACAGGTACCTTTCAGGTACTGGAAGGTCACTATAAGGTCCCCCCCAGAGACTCCTCTTCTTCAGGCTGAACAACCCCAACTCTCTCAGCCTGTCTTCATAGGAGAGGTGCTCCAGTCCTCTCATCATTTTTCTAGCTCTCCTCTGGACACACTCCAACAAGTCCATGTCCTTCTAGTATTGAGGGTTCCAGAGCTGGACACAGTGCTCCATGTGAGGTCTCACCAGGGCAGAGTAGAGGGGCAGGGTCACCTCTCTTGATCTGCTGGCCATGCTCCTTCTGATGCAGCCCAGGATGTGATTGGCCTTCTGGGCTGCCATTACACATTGGTGGATCATGTCCAGCTTTTGATTTATTAGTACCCCCAAGTCTTTTTCCAAAGGACTGCTTTCTAGCATGTCCTCTCCTACTCTATATTGGTGTTGCTGGTTGTCCTGGCACAGGTGCAGGACCCTGCACTTGGCCCTGCTGAACCTCATGAGGTTCACCTGAGCCCACTTCTCCAGTCTGACCAGGTCCCTCTGGTGTATCAACTGCACCACCCAGCTTAGCATCATCAGCAAACTTGCAAAGGGTACATTTAATGCCACTGCCTCTGTCGTTAGTTAAGATATTAAACAACACTGGTCCCAGTACAGACTTTTGAGGGGCACCACTGGTTATGTTTTCCCATCTAGACATCAAGCCATTGACTTCTACTGTCTGCGTGTGACCGTCCAGCCAATTTCTTATCCACTGAACAGTCCACCAATTAGAACCCATATCTCTCCAACTTAGAAAGGAGGATGTTGTGGTGGACAGTGTCAAAGGATCACTGGGGCTCATGTTCATCTTGGTGTCTTTGCATTTCTCATTGTTAAACTAAGTGGTGTTCTTGTCAGCTCATTCCTTTACTTGTTTGAGGTCCCTCTGGATGATAGAATGATCTTTTGGTTTATGACCCAGTCCTCTGAGTCTTATATCATTTGGAAACCTTCTGAGGGTCCAGTCTGCCTCTTCAGATTATTAATGAAGAATTTCAACAGCGTTGGACCAGTGTTACACTGCTAGTTAATGACCTCCAAGTAGTCTTTGTTCTACTGATCACCATGCTCTGGGCCTGGTTGTTCAGGTAAGTTTCAATCCATCTGTGCATAATCCTCATATTACCTGTAATAATATTTCATAAGAATGTATATTTGTAGAATATCTGATTTTTTCCTATAGATTTTGCAATAAATATAAATATGATCAAGTGATTTTTTTCTGTTGCCTGTTGTGAATGCACACAGATAATTTAGAAATTAATGAACTCAATGTTCTTTCATTAAACAGCTTGCATCAAGTTTAGCAATTCCTATTTGGACTCAAAAGTGAATATATTAGTCTAAAAGGGAACAAGCCAAAATACACTGATGCTGTAGAAAGAACTTTCCTTTTGTTTTCTTCTAATATAAATGACCTCTGATTATCCTATAACCCCCTAATTCTCTTGGCCAGATTCTCAACTCCTGTAGAGTATATGAAAGCAATTATAAAGTGGCTTCTCTCAGCAGGTTATCAGACTATGAAACTGTCAAAGTTAGAGGTAATTTCCAAGGACACACTGATTTGCCCATACTTCAATTTGCCCTTTATAGGATAGTGATATGATGGGCAGATGTATGGCAGATTAATTGCTTAGTGACAACCAAAGTGGCTGCAGTTCAGTGATGCATGTAGTGATCCAGAATAGCAGACTTAGATGACCTAATGGGTCATTCCTATTTCTGATGTCCCAAAGTGTGCTACAAAGTCAGTAAATCAATGTAGTATCCCTCTAGAAGGAAAACAGTATAGGAATAAATTATAAATCTGGAATTTATTTGGTAGAACTTAAGGTAGTACTGGATATATAGAAGACTGTGGTTGAAATTGAAGTTTGTAATTTCCTCACCTTTTACTATGGTCTGTTATCTGGTATATATATCTAAAAAATATCATCATGTTTTTATTTCTCTAGGCCCTGGCATAGTCCATTTCTATGTACTCTTCTGATGAGCCATTTCACTTTTTGTTACTCAGAGGACCATGACAGAGTTTGATGCCTTGCCCTTTGTAATATGAGAGGACCAGACACTTGTTCAAATGCCAGGGGCAAAAGAGATTAAAAAAAAAATGTTTCCACTGTTATTCTGTGTATAACACTGTGCTAGTTATTACAAGAGACATTGACAGACATGTCTTCCATTTTCAACATTCCCGTAAGGAATGAACCACTACACAAAAATCATTGTTTTCTGCTTTGAAATTTAGGAAACACAGATCACACCATGAATGGTTGTGAGTAACAGGTATTTATGGAAGAAGAATAATGAAGAGAACCCATAAAAAGAACTACTAGTGCTGTGAAGCTCTAGGTAAGGCTAACACAAAGTTCTTAACACTGCCCTTTAGATATATGTAGAAAACTGTGTGTACAGGTGAAGTAAGTGGCAAATGCAAACTAATCCTCACTCTGAAATGAAAGAGGATAAATAAACTGGGAAACTGGCATGACTTTTTAGCTTTAGCCAAAGCACTCCAATGTGATTTTCTGCAGCCTCTTCATATTGTGGTGGCCACTGCAACAACTCCAAGTGCTTCCAGTGTGCAGATTGTTGCAGTGAGGGCCATCTTTAAATTTTTTTTTTTAATGTTATCAAACCAGAGGAGAAAAAATGACATCTTCACGTGGAAAGAGCAGTGGCAAGTCATGGGAAGATGAGAATGTCACTCTCTGTTACAGTAACAGAGAAATTTTGGGAAATGAAGAGAGTACTTCAGCTCACAGAAGGTGCTCAAAGGGACTCATTCTTGGATAAGACTAAGCACCTTGCTAAAGCTGTTAACTTGTCTCCATTATCATCTATGACAACTCCATGCCAAACCCCAAAGGAGTGTAATAGCTATCTTCAGTAAAGAGGGATCCAATTGGTCATGTGTGGCATTGTTGGGAGAAATTAATCTCTGAACCTCAGAAGTTAGGACTAAGATAGCATCCAAAGACTCTTTAGTTTGGGAATATAGTACACAATGAAGTATTGTATGATTTTGTAGTGTATTATCTTACTATGCATTAATTTCCATCAATATACAAATACCCAAACTCCATCTAACAGTTTAACAGGAGTTTTGTGATCCCTCAAGTAAGCAGGTGCCTCACAATGATACATCTCCACAGTGTAACAGAAATGCAGGTGGGTAATTGTTCACAGCAGGACACATTACACAATGCATTGTTATGACAGCAGAAGATTTTAGGCGAATTCATTGAATTTTTACTACTCAAAACTGCACTGAATGGCTAAGGTTGCAGCATTGAGTTTATAAATTGTAATCACAATGGAGTAGCTTGGAACTTGATGATACTCTCTGAAGGACACTGAGAGGGGATATGTAACAAACTCCCACAGATACTCAGTACTACCACATCACTGTTACATGGGAGTGAAAAAGAGATAAGGAAGGTTGGGTCTATGATATAGCCTTTTAGTACTGCTTTGTGAAATATCTGTAGCATCATACAAATACATAAGCGTATTGCTTAACTATTAAAAGGCAAAAACCTCAACATATTCTGGGCATGATTATTATTTCAACATGGTTCTTCATGTTATCTAAACTAAGTAGTAAATAACTTAAATTCTGACTTGGGGTGTCGGGAAAATAAAATGCCTGTGTCAGTCTACTGCAAAATACGAACTTCAGATCACCATACTTGACTTAAAACCCACACACCTCCATTTTGATTCATGCTTTTATTCCAGTAATACCAGCTAGGTGATTTAGGAATGCAATCACCTTTTCAAGAAGTCTGATTTTTCAAAATGCAGTAGTTGTCCATAAGTGCAACTAGGTATCTGTTCTGACTATTAAGAAAATGTGAACTTTAGGCATCTAGAGCCTCAGTCTCTCTCACAGACACAGGAGAAACCACTTACATTCTTCCACAAATGTCTGCTTTATAAAGTCAGTGGTAGGAATGACAACTTCCCACATCTACTGGCATAACTATATCAAGAATCATGTATTTAATTATATGGTACAGTATATAGCAAGTTAATTAATTTCTTCCTAATATTATTCCAAAGTTATATTACTCTTTAGAACATCCCTGAAATGAGAATAAATTTTCTATTAAAATAGTGCTGTGATTTTCCATTTTGTACCATGCATTGCTACCTCATTATTATTCTACAAGAGTAGAGAGTGTTGTGGGGAAATATTTTTGGCTTCTTTGGCCAAAAAAAAAGCAGACATTTGTCTGCTTGGTAGGTATCCTAAACAGTTATTTTCAACTGGGGTAATATTTTTTAATTTTACATATTCTTAGGAAGGTTGGGGGGGAGGCACAGGGAAGGGGGATAGATTCATACTTATCTTACACACCTCCCCATCAAAAGCAATTATAAATATGCTCTCTGAAATTAAATATTCCCATTGTTTATACCATATTTTAATTATATATCATCCCTTCTCTGTAAATTACTTCTTTATCCTCTAGTCTCATGAGACAGTTTCTCTAACCCTTCACTCTGTCATCTCAACTTGCTATTTATTTTATTTTGAGAGGAACTTAGTATATTCCTGTCTGTAAAAATCACTATTACTGAAGACAAACTCTTTTATTTTTTTTAATAAATGGAAATAACATAAACTCATAAAATTCTTATTAAATACAGTTAATTTTCACTCACCACGCTTTTAATTAATGTTATATTATTGACCCTCTCTGGTCATTGCTATTTCCCATTTCTTTCTTTGCCTACAACGTCTCTCTCACAGTGTGTATAATTTCATTTTCAAATTAATTTTTGCTAATCCCATCATGCACGATTCATCCATTGATGACTTATTTAAAATTAAATAGACTTATTACTCATAAGCAACTACTTAAAAGTTTCTATAATTCTTTACTATCCAACTCTGGAACAAGATGACATTCAGAAAGAAATTTTACTTCTCATGGGATATTTACCTGTATTTTCTTCCTACTCTTAATTGAAATTCTCCATCTTTCAAAGTCTAAGGAGGAATTACATTACTTCTTCCAAGGATGCTGTCTCAGAAACAGTATTTTTTTTACTTTTTTCACCAGGAGGTTGCTTTGTTATAATTATGAATTTAGGAAGAAAAAAACCAACCAAACCAAACCAAACCAAATCAAAACCACCACCCCCACCCCCACCCCCCCCAAAAAAAAAAAAATCCATCAAAAACCCCAAAACAAAACACAATACTGTATAGGTCCTATATAGGTAGATGTGCATTTTTTTTCCAGTTCCTAACCCTTTAAACCTCTATTTACCCTTCTTTCTAGTTATTTTATTTATCACTTCATACTGCATACTTTTTCAAGCAAAGATTAACTTAATGTGGAAACGCACAACCGCTGGCATAAAGGATGCCATTCCCAATCAGAGCCTCTAGGCACTCTTGTAATGCAAATAATACACTCCACCAGATTCTTCTGTCCCTTTGACTTTGCTGCCATATCCAAGCATGGGCTTGCTATGAATGGAACAAAATTGTGGCATCAGTTGTATTCTGGCAGTTTAAAGTCTGAAAACCCTTCAAATTCCTTTGGACACAGAAACTTAGAAAAATCTACCAAATGAGGCATTTCAAACCTAATGGACACCCTATCTGAGTTGCTATAGTTTGCAGGCAATTATCATTTTAATGGAGAAATGTCTAGGAAGGTTTTCCTCTGTAGTGCTTAGCACATGGAACTTGTTGGTTCATTTTTTTGTATTGTATTTCTGTTTAATGTTAACACATCCCATACACAAACAAGAAAATCTTATCTCTGAAAAACTCTAGGAACATGGAAACTGAGTTCTGCAATTTTGAGAAATCATGTAACATCACAGTACTACAGCTCTCTCCAATCCTTTCAAGAATGGAATAGTGGTCATAGAAGGTACTGCAAAGTGTCTTTCCAGAACATATTAAACATTGTTTGAAAGACCCTAAAATGCTGAAACTATACTCTTACTGTGTTGTTTTGCTAGTTAACAACAATAGGATTTTTTATTTGGGTTGACCACATTGAAAAATATTAAGTCTCTTTTAATCTCAAAGTTATGTCCAAATCACAGTAGTTAAAGTAAGAAGATAGAGATCCCAGTCTGCAATTAGGACAAAACTGTGTCTTGTGCAGAAGAAGCTTAGAAAATAATTTCAGGACATGTGAATTAGGCCATGTGATTTTTTATGTATGCACACAGACAGACACAAAGTTAGTTCTAAATGCTACAATTTTTCAATGAGTAAGTGAACAACATCCTCATAACTTTAATTCCAGCTTTATTCTGGTAAGACTATAATAACATTAATTACACTATAAACCCATTATTTTATACATCTTGAAGCTATGCCATCTGAACCAACAGACAGATTAACTCAGCAGAAATGTTACAGATCATAAAGTTGATTTATTTTTTTTTAAGGACAAATGGTGATATTTCCTTTAGATAATGTGGCAATACTTTGTTGTTGTTGTTGTTGTGGGGGTTTTTTATATATAAAGTGAAATCTATAAAGAATTTGGCCAGCTATTATCACAGAATCATACAATGGCAGGTGTTGGAAGGGACCTCTGAAGGTCATTGAGTCCAACACATCTGCTAACACAGGAATACCCTGGGCATGCACAGAGGAACAGATCCAGGTGAGTTTTGAAAGTCTTCAGAGGAGACTCCACAACCTCTCTGAGAACCACTGAAAAGAGACCAGCACCCTCTGCTTGACACTCACCCTTCAAATATTTATAAACATTAAGATCCCTTCTCAGTCTTCTCTTTTCCAGGATAAACAGTCCCAGGGGTCTCAGCCTTTCCTCATAAGATAGATGTTCCAGTCAGCTCATCATCTTTGTAGTTCTCTGTTGGACTCTCTCTAGTATTTCTCTAGTATTTCTGTTCGCCCTTCAGCTATCCATTTGGTCATAGCTTCATAGAAGGATATCAGATTATTGTTCATTAATACATTATGTCATTCCTAGTTTATAACAATCAGCTTCCCAATATTTCCTATGAATGTGTAGTGTCAAAGGAGAGTTAGAAAGACACTGCCATGCTACTCATTCAATTATTCTCACTAATCTATGTTAATAATAAACAACATCTTATGTGTTTTTAGGAGTATTTCAGCTGAGTATCACTATGAAATGAAGCCCTCACAGTAGTGGGGGCACAGTATGCAATGCACAGGGAACTGCACACAGTTTGTACACTATCAAGAATGCTGATCACATACCTATGCCTAACTAGGTACAGAACGTGTACCTTTGGTATACTAAACTGTTTAAGAGAATTCAAGGAAATGATTACAATGCTAATTATTTTATTCCATGGAAAAGCTAGTTGTTATGTAATTTCATTTTACCACCCAGGCTATTCTTTTGTAAGGAGTCAACAAGAGATAAGCAAGCTGTCTCAGAAGTAAAGGTAAGCTAACAATTAGTAACATGCTCTAGGTACCACTATTGTAAATGCCCATTCTTTGTTGTCAATTTTCAGGGTACCACCACTTGGTGAGTACAGAACCATTCTGAATCAGGGATTCAGCTCCTCTGCTAGTGCAAAACTGAACCTGAAACTGTTTAATGCATGATCTGAACAACATGTGTTACAAAACTTGAAGGAACAGAGAAAACTTTTCAAAACTACATATCCTTAGAACACATCTAAGATCATGCTTATTCTGTAGCATTAGCAATGAGAAAAAAAAAGAAGAAAAAAAAAAGGAAACTGATTAAAACTTCATAGTGAAAACCAGCAGCCATGCAAGAATACTGGGGAAGTTCTGCAAGGAGCTAAATATTTGCTGAGGTAGCAGGAACAAAATGCTTTAGCGAATCAGATTAATCAGAAAGGTTTTGGCAAGTTCTCAGGAACACAAGGTTCTTTCAGATTTGTAGTTCCAACACACCTTTTGGCAAACACTCTACTTGTGATTGCTTTTGAGAACATGTGCAGCATCAAAAACAGTTCAACATTCCAACCTGCAAATGTCAGAAAGCTTTTCCAGAAGCAAAATCATACTTTGATGAATTAACCATCTATGACAGCTATTAAAAATAATAAACATATAAAAAATGTTTTAAAAATGTTTATTGAAAAAAACGAAGAGTAACGGCAATAATAAGAAAAACATAACCAGCCCCAAGTTTAACAAATCCAAGTAAATAAATGTATGTAATGTTTAAAGAATCTATTAAAGTAATTATTAAGATTTCTTCAATAACAAAAATGAAGATATATAATGTTGTAGAAGATTTTCAGAGTCAGTACAGCATATTTTAATAAGTAAATAAATACAACTTCTATTCTCAAACTAATCCTCAGAATGTACCCTGTTGAATATATGTAAAAAACCATGAATGCCAGCTGAAGATGAAGTAGTTCAGTGTGAATTAGCAGCTTAATTAAATTCCCAAAGAACAGCCTCTTCTTCTAATTTATACATCGAGGAGTCAGGGATGCAAATTTTAAGAGGTATAAAGTACTTAAGATGTACAAAGTGCTTATAGACAGATAAAAATAAACTGCACTCAAGCATATAAATCATAAAAATTGCTCAGTAAGAATAGCCAAGATTAGTACTGTCTTACGCTTTACCTAATTTTTAAAAAATTAAAAGTTGTTCAAAATATTACAAATGTATTTTTTCTGAGACCCTGATTCTGTTAATCTTTATCCTCTGTTTAAAATGTCAAGGGTGACACTCCACTCAAAACAAAAATACACATTCTTCCAATGCTTTGAATGAGCCAGGCCTAGAATAGCAGAAATACATTAGGTTGGTTTTATTCTTCGGGTTTCCTTTTTTTTTTTTTTTTTTTTTTTTTTTTTCTTCTTTTAATGACAGATTACATAATCCAAAATGAAATGTGATGTATGTAGGAAAATGAAATCAGCAATTTAAATATGTTGAACTTTTATGGTAGACAAAACCTCAATTACTCACTCTGCCATTGTTTTACCTTAACCAGATGTACAGAGGTGTGTGTAACCCTATCAATAATTTTGACATAGCTGTAGCTTTCTTATTTTCCATGTTGTCAACTAGTAAACTTGGCACTGTTAACCATCCCTGACTTCATTTTGTGTTGTAAAATATTGCAAGAGAACATTTTCTTGCTGACAATAATGAACATGGAACACATTACTCACTATTCAGATCAGTGAACCCTCCCAAACAATCCTGGTTTGAAGACAAACTTAACTTTTCATAGAATTATAGAATAAATTAGAATGTATTAATGGAATAGAATGTATTGGTTTGGAAGAGGCCTCCAATGGTCATCTGGTTCAGCTCCCTTCAATAAGCAGGGACATTTCCAACTATGTCAGGCTGATCAGAGCCTAGTCAATCCTGGACTTCAATGTGTCCAGGGATGGGACCTCCACCACCTCTCTGGGTAACCTTTTCCAGTGATCTATCACCCGCATAGTAAAACCTTTTTTTCCTTATGTCTAACCTAAATCTAACCTTTTCTAGATTAAAGCCACTACCCCTTACCCTGTCTCTACAAACCCTTGTGAATAGACCTCCCCTGCTTTCTTACAGGCACCTTTCAGGTACTGGAAGGTCACTATAAGGTCCCCCCCAAAAGACTCCTTCATGCTGAACAACCACAACTCTCTCAGCCTGTCTTCATAGGAGAGGTGCTCCAGTCCTCTAATCATTTTTCTAGCCCTCCTCTGGACACACTCAGAATAACAGAATCACAGAATCATTATGGTTGGAAAGGACTTCCAGGGTCATCAAGTCCAACCGTTGTCCTAGCATTTCTCTACCCACTGCACCATGTCCTCACGCACCACATCTATTTGTTCTTTAAACACCTGCAGGGATGGTGACTCCACCACCTCCCTGAGCAGCCTGTTCCAGCACCTAACTACCCTCTCAGTGAAGAATTTCTTCCAAATGCCCAATCTAAACCTCCCATGACACAACTTGAGGCCATTTCGCCTTGTCCTACCATTACTCCAACAGGTCCATGTCCTTCTCTTGTTGAGGGTTCCAGAGCTGGACACAGTACTCCAGGTGAAGTCTCAGCAGGGCAGAGTAGAGGGGCAAGGTCACCTCTCTTGATCTGCTGGCCACACTTCTTCTGATGCAGTCCAGGATGTGATTGGCCTTCTGGGGTACCACTGCACATTGGTGAATCATGTCCAGCTTTTGATTTATTAATACCCCCAAGTCTTTTTCCAAAGGACTGCTCTCTAGCATGTTTTCTCTTACTCTGTATTGGTGTTGCTGGTTGCCTCAGCCCAGGTGCAGGACCCTGCACTTGGCACTGTTGAACCTCATGAGGTTCACCTGAGCCCACTTCTCCAGGCTAACCAGATCCCTCTGGATGACATCCTGTCTCTGAGTTTATCAGCAGAACCACCCAGCTTAGTATCATCAGCAAACTTGCCACAGGTGCACTTAATGCCATTGTCTGTGACATCAATGAAGATATTAAACAACACTGGTCCCAGTATACACCCTTGAGGTTCACCTCCTGTTACTTTTTCCAATCTAGACATTGAGCCATTGACCACTACTCTCTGGGTGCAACTTTATAGCCAATTTCTTATCCACTGAATATTCCACCCATCTAATATATATATTTCAGATATCATACTTGATCACAAACTTCAGAATGTAGAAGTAAGCAAGAAATTATATTGCTAGGATTTTAAAATGAAGAATCATTCTACTGCTGCTTTAAAGCATCACTTGAAATATCTGAATTGTAAAAATAGCAACATTAAAATGCATTTCAAAATGGCAACAGTGAAATTGCCCACACAAGATAAATAGTATTGAATACCAATGAATACTTATATCTGAAAGTACCATAGGTCTTGTGCTATAAGAGCACAAAGTCTGCATACAACATTAGTGTTAATCCTGCATTTTCTTCTTGCAAGAATTTCTTCACAATATTATGAAAGAAGCTCTCATAACTAAAAAGCAACAATTACAAAATACATTTTTTCTTGTTAATGCATAATTGATCACTTTTTATGGAATGGAGTGGGTTAGTGGGAAAGACATTACTAATTTCCCCTTGCTAATATTTTTTATGCTGATTGAAATACTGAAAAGACAGCAGAATCCAGACGTAAGAGTTTTATGGGAACTTAGATACATTTTTTTTTCCAGTGGGTTCAATATATTTTTGTACTGAAATTAATTGTACTAATTAACAAAGCAACAATGCACAGTTAGCCACTTACACAATAAAGGTGTATGTTAGTATACTCTTCTGCAAGATGGCTGCCAGTTTATCTGAAAGGTGATAATTACATTGTTCCACACTCTGTTATGTCTTAAGTAACTCAAGTTTAACTTGTTCACTTACTTTATAGGCACAATAGATTCCAGCTCTTCTCTTTGTATTCACTTACTACAATTTGCATCACTAAGGGTCACAAAGAAATATACAAGAAGTATATTTAGGACCCTGAATTTCAGAAAGGCAAACGTCCATCCCTTCAAGGAGTTAACAGGACACCCTGAGAAATGATCCTCAGGCACAAGGGAGCAGAGCAAAGATGGAAGACCTTTGAAGACATTTTTTTATAGAACACAGGAACTCTCAATCCCTAAGTGTAAGAAATCAAGCAGGAAAGGGAAGAGACCAGCATGGCTGAATGACCACTGGTCAAGCCAAGAAGTAAGATCAAGCTCCACAGACATTGGAAACAGGGATGGGTATCCTGGGAAGAGTACAGAGATGATATCCAATTCTGTAAGCATGAGGTCAGGAAGGTCAAGGCATGGTTTGAACTTGGCAAGGGACCCATAAAAATAACAAGAAGGTTTTCTACAGGTACTTAAATGAAAAAAAACAAACAAACAAAAAAAAACAAAAAAGAGGGTGAAAGAAAACATACCTTCCCAAAAAACAAGAATGGGGAGCTAGTAACAAAAGATCAAGAGAAAGCTGAGGTTCTCAACAATTTATTTTCCTCAGTCTTTACTGGAAACCTCTCTCTCAACACCTTCCAAGTCAAAAAACCACAAGTCTATGAACCCAGATGTGATACACCCATGAGTGCTAAGGGAGATGGCAGAGGTCATTGCCAGGCCACTCTCCATAATTTTTAAGAGATCATGATGAACATGAGAGCTGCCTGCGGACTAGAGAAAGGTCAGTGTCATCACAGTCTTCAAAAAAGGCAAAAAGGAGGGCCTGGGTACCTACAGACTGGTCAGCCTCACTTCCATCTCTGGAAAGGTGATGGAACAGCTTGTTCTTGCCACCATCTCTAAGCATGTGGAGGAAAGGAGGCTTATCACAAGTAGTCAACATGGATTCCGTAAAGGGAATTTGTGCTTGACTAATCTGATAGCCTTTTATGATCAAACAAGTAGTTGGATAGTTGAGGGGAGGGCAGTGGATGTGGTATTTCTTGACTTCATCAAGGCTTTTGATACTGTCTTCCATGGGATCCTCACAACCAAGCTTGAGAAGTGTGGATTGGATGATTGTGCAGTGAGGTGGATTCGGAATTGACTAAAGGACAGAGCCCAGAGAGTTGTGGTCAGTGGAGCAGAGCCTGGCTGGAGGCCTGTGACTAGTGGAGTCCCCCAAGGGTCAGTGCTGGGTCCAGTATTATTCAAAATATTCATCAATGACCTGGATGAGGGGACAGAGAGCACCCTCAGCAAGTTTGCTGGTGACACCAAACTGGGAGGAGTGGCTGACACAGCAGCAGCTGTGCTGCCATCCAGAGACCTGGACAGGCTGGAGAGCTGTGCAGGGAGAAATTGAATGCAATTTAACAAGAGCAAGTGTAAGGTGCTACATCTGGGGAACAACAACCCCATGGATCAGTACAGTCTTGGGGCTGATCTGTTGGAGAGTAGCTCTGGGGAAAAGTACTTGAGGGTCCTGGTGGACAGGAGGATGACCATGAGTCAGTAATGCACACTTGCAGCCAAAAAAGCCAATGGTATCCTGGGATGCATTAAGAAGAGTTTGTCCAGCAGGTCAAGGGAGGTTCTCCTCCCCTTCTACTCTGTGTTGATGAGACCCCATCTGGAATACTGTGTCCATTTCTGGGCACCCCAGTTCAAGAGGGACAAAGAGCTACTGGAGACAGTCCAGCACAGGGCCACCAAAATGATTAAGGGAGTGGAGCATCTCCCTGCTGAGGAGAGGCTGAGAGAGCTGGGGCTCTTTAGCCCAGAGAAGAGGAGACTGAGGGGGGACCTCATCAGTGTCTATCAATATGTTAAAGGTGAGTGTAGGGAGGATGGAGCCAGAATCTTCTCAGTGTCATCCAATGACAAGACAAGAGGCAATGGGAGTCAGCTGGAGCAGAAGAGGTTTAAGGTAAACACAAGGAAGAACGTTTTCCCAGTGAGGGTGACAGAGCTCTGGAAGGGGCTGCCCGGGGAAGTTGTGGAGTCTCCTTCCTGGAGACATTCAAAACGCACCTGGATGCCTTCCTGTGTTTCTTGTTCTAGGTGATCCTGCTCTGTCAGGGGTGTTGGACTAGATGATCTTCTAGGTCCCTTCCAGCACCTAACATTCTGTGCTTCTGTAATAAAAAAGACTGGAGAGGGCCCGTTTACAAAGTCCCCTAGTGAAAGGACAAGGACAATTGTTTAAGATTAGAAAGGAGTGGATTTAGATTAGAAATAAGAGCGAAGTTCTTTACTACCAGAGTGGTGGAGCACTGGAAGAGGTTGCCCAGGGAGGTGGTTGGGGCCCTATTCCTGGAGATATTCAAGGTTGGGCTTGACAGGTCTCTGAGCAACATGCTCTAGTTGAAGATGTCCCTGTTCTCAGCTGGTGGGTTTGAGTAGATGACCTCTAGAGGTCCCTTTCAACCAAGACATTTCTATGATTCCATGAATCTTTTGTATAACCAGAGTCTAACAAGGACTGTCCATAATGGAATCCTATGTTTTACCATAGATCATCCAAGAAGTATAGAAAATTAAGGATTTTGTTATTCTAAAGGACTTATTCCATTTGACCAGTAAACCTATTCATTCCAACTCAGCTGAATATATGGTAGAACCTCTGAATTAAGGAGCAACTGTCTATGGGACCTGCAGCATGTCCCAGGATGTCTGCAACTACTCTGAAGTAACAGTGGTCATTGAGACAGATTTGTATCCCCTCTGTGCAGTTGGAGACTTGGAGAAGCTGGCATTGCTCACAAGTCATCATTCCAAGTAATTCTGATACAGCAAATATGCCTCATTAATTTACCACTTTCCAAGATACACAAAAGCCAAGTCTCTTTTCTTGTCAGAATCTCAAAAAACAACTAGAGATAATTTAGCTGTTTCAACTAGATTCTTTTCTAATGGGTTCTGCAGAACATACATTTAAAGTAACTTTTAAGTCACTTTGAAGGTTACTTATTGTTCACCTTCTATCCCAGAAAGGAGTCTGATCAATTTATGTCACATTTTAAAAAATCTTCTGGCGACATTATGCAAAACAAGGAAATAAATGATATCATGATCTTTTCACATCCAGCAAAAGCCACCAAGTGAGAGTTCTGTCAGTGTAATGGAAGCTCCCTGACCTAGTAGGTCTCTGTTTATGGTTTTTCACCTAAGCACTTATTTTCCAGCTGATCACATAAACCCTTATCTAGCTCATTCAGATAGCCATAAGATAAAGTGAACTTAGTATGCAAAAGTAAAGTAATGTCATTTATATTGCATTGCTCTCAGGCAAGTAATCTTAAATTGGCATGTTTGAAAACAATTACAATAAGTCATGGTCAGAGCTGAGCCTGCTTTACATTCAACATTTAACATCATTTAACATCTTTATCAGCAGAGAGAGATCATGGTTCTTCACATGAAAGACCACAAGGAAGATTGCTTTTGAATTCCATCAATCCTGGTCATGAAAATATCTCACACTATCTTGCAGAGAATTTAAAAAAGGGAATAATAGCTTCATTTTTCTTAATATAGTTGTAGCAAGTTGACAATTCCATTTTTTGAAGACTGGGACTTAAAAGAAAATAAAATACAAAATAAAAGCTTTGATGAAGACCACAGGAGAAAGACAATGGGGCATCAAAAAATAGAAAAATAGGTCTGTCACCAGAATGAATTGGTACAGGTTATGCTTCAATCTGAAAAATTTATTCCCCCCCCCCCCCCAGGTTTCAGAAAACTGATGAAAGGATAAATGTAATAATGATGTTATTAATGGTAACAGATATTTATATAAAATGTATGGACTGTGAAGCTTTTGGAATTAGTATAGACACCTGTTAATATGTACTTTTCTCTGATATTGTATGTCATGTTGGACTTAGGAAGCATTACATAGTAAAAACATTGCACATTAAAGACACTGCAGTTCAGCTCATGTCACTCTGAAACAGAAGTTGTTTACCCATCTGTTTATGGAAAAGTACTACTCCCTTATCCAAATTAAGGATCTCAGTGCTGGTGAGGCTGTAACCTAGAATACCATGCTTGGTTTTGGGCTGCTCAATACAAGGAGGATATTGAGGTGCTGGAGCACGATCAAAGTAAGGCACAAAAGCTCATGAATGGTCTAAAGCCCAGGTATTACAAGGAGCAGCTGAGGGAACTAGGGTTGTTTGACCTGGAGAAAAGTATGCTGAGAGGAGACCTTATCACTCTCTACAACTGCCTGAGAGAAGGTTGCAGTGCAGAGGGGGTCATTATGTTGTCCCAAGTAACAAGCAGCAGGAGAAGAAGAAACAACCTCAAGTTGCACCATGTTTATGTTGCATATTAGGAAATACTCACAGAAGGAGATGTCAATCACAGAGTAGGCTGCACAGAGAAGTGGTTGAGTCACCATCCTTGAAGGTATTTAAAAGATACTTAGTTGTGGTGCTTAGGGACATGTTTTAGTGCTGACCTGGTTGTGCTGGGTTAACTTGATCTTAACGGTCTCTTACAACCAACATAATTATATGCTTCTCTGTGAGTCAGCCACAGTAACAAGAAAAGGGTTGGTTCTATTTACAGTTTACTTCTGTTTTTGTGAGACCTATAGATCATACAGACATTCAAAAATGCATCACACTGGCCAATTGATAACTGGATCTTATTTATATTAGAGGATTATCTCACTTTATTCCGTGAAGTTGTTGCCATTTTGTTTAACTCTTCTTAGTTGGGTACAAAATATGAGGTAGCCAATTGTTTTTATGTCATAGTATTTGTTCTGATAGACTGGTTTTAAACTTTTTTTTTTGCTTTGGAGTTTGTATATTTATCCCTCCACATATATTCCCTGCTTTTTGCACTGTGCATGTTACCAAATGCAGACACATTCCTCACATGCATAGAACTTTTAGAAGTGTATTAAAAACCAACTGAGTTTCCCCAGATGGTTGTATAACAGTAATTAAGTAAAAACTGCTATTCCCAAGGTGTGCTCATTTCTGCTAATATCATCAGTACTGCTCTGCATGCTCAAGCAGGTTAACAAATAGAATCAGATTCTTCCACAAGAGCAGGGCTAAATAAATAATAGATATAAAAAAATAAAGACCCATGGAAGAAGAATGGAATGCTATGGATTTATATCACTTAAAATCTGAATATGTATAAATCTTTCAGAACATGAAAAAAAAAAAAAAAAATTGGTTAAGAAATTGAAAATTCAATCAATTTTCTATCTTTTCAGTAAGTCACGTATGAAAGCCACTGGCTTGTCATAAAAACAAAACCAAACAACAGCAACAAAAAAAAAACAACCCCACAAATAAATCCCCAAACAAAACAAAATAAAATATTTAATTGTCTGGTTCCAAACTAGATGCATTTCTTGGGACAGGAGAAATGAAAGGAAGAGTTATTGTTCCACAACTAGAATGTAAATAATTTTAATGTAAAATTTAAAGAGAGATTGTAGAAATTTTTAAGTGCTAGGTAGGGGAAGAGGACAGATGGATGACTGATGTCTAGTCTCAAGAAGAAATTAATTGGTTATTTGAATATATTTACTGTATTTATTATTTTTATCATTACTTATAAAGCAATGTCAAATCAATGATTATTCCAGAATGTCATTAAATTACTGAAAGAACTTTTCCTATGAGCAGAATTATTTCCCTTTTCATAAATGCATATATGAGTATATGTAAGAGATGCTAAATGACACAACCTGCTAATTAACACAGGGTCTAATTCTTAGTGGAAGAGGATCTTAGTGAAGTTCTTACAGTTCTGCTATAGATTAATTCACAAAAATTTATTCTGGCACACTATAATCAATCTCGTTTTCCTGTAACTTAAGTATTTGTCTTCTTTCAACAAATTTCTCTGTAGTGATGTATTCAGAAAAGATTTTGGAAAGGTTTTCAATTCTGTATTGAAATATTTAAGATCTAAACAAGAGCATTTCCCCCTAAACTATAGCTATATATATGCAAAAACCCACTGCACCTCTGCAAGCTTTGCCTTATTTGACTAGAACTATTCTTCTGAAATATCCACCATAGGGCCCTTCTCATCACTGTGGTTGACATCTGAAAATGTGAATAAAAATATATTCCTAAGAGCTTTTGGGGGGTTTACAAATAATATAAATAAATAAATACATATAAAAAAAATAGTTTTTTGCTTATTAGGAAGTATTTGATATGTGTTTATTAACATATAAAACGTTAATTTTCTGCCACTATTTTTTTTTTCTGTATTTGAAAACATTTCCATAAGACCAACTTGCAGCATCATCCCAATCACCTTTCATTCAATAAGGTCTTGTGAAATAGATTGACTTGCTGTCCTCAAGAGGAACATTTTTACCACTATTGTCCTAACTTGCTGGTCTCAGGAGGGATATTTTCCCACTGTTGCCATCACTGGCAGTGTTTTATGGGAACAAGGTCTGAGTGGTGGAGGTGTAGTTAAACATTCAACAATGAAGCATCTTGATAAACAGCCCTTGGTAAACTGCAATTACTATATCTCTTGACTGCCAGCATATAGGCACTTGATAAACATATGGTTTCATTGTTTACCACTGTTTGTTTTAAATTAAAACCAGAAACCTATAATGTGCATTAGAACACAGCTCAGTTTGGATTGAAACTAGGTAGATAATTAATGGCTAGAAATTGCATCTGCTTATTTAAGACCGTCTCCAGAGACACCACAGACAGGTTATTCCAAGATAATAAGCTTGTTAGGAGGCTGGAGGAATACCAGTTTCTTTAGGACTTTCCCCCTTTGTCCAATTTTTACATTTCAAGTTCTTTTTTTCTTTCTTTTTTTTTTTTTTTTTTTTTTTTTTAATTTAAAAGTCTTTTGGCTAGGTATCATACAGATATCCAATGCATGTATAACCCT
>JAOEGS010050926.1:0-19366 GCA_025447755.1 Corythornis vintsioides
GGGGGAGTCCCTGTGAGCCCTGGAGGGGTTTCCAAGCCCTGGAGCTGTGGTGCTGAGGGCCATGGGGCAGTGGTGCCTTGGCAGGCCTGGGTTCACAGTTGGACTTAGCCTCAGTGTGTGCCCATGGTGCTCTGTGCAGTGCCAGCCAGGGGGTGACTGGTTAGAGACATGGGGGAACAGAAGCACAGGCACTCACAGAACTGCAGCTTTGGCCTCTGTCCCGGGCTATGCTCTCAATTTAGTGCTTGCAGGTTGAGATTTTGCCCTCTGAGCAGCTCCTCGTGGCCTGTTCAGCACACAGCTCATCATCCTGCCATGCCCTGGCTGGCTGCAGGGATGCTTTGTGAGCCCTGTCTCCTCCCAGACACGGGCATTTATCCTCCTATCAAGAGCCTGTGTCCAAAGAAGGGAATAAAGGCTTTTTAAGTGCTAAAGTTTAAACTTGCAGAGCTGTTAGAGCCATTTATCTGGACATTAGTGACTTTCATGTGGTGAACAAATGGGTGAAATAAAATGAAAGGAGAAAGTTAAGAAGGAAATAATTCTGAAGTCATTTAGGACACTGGCTTTGCAAAATGAAACAGGGCAGCCCTCCCACCAGAGTGCAGACTCCAGGCTCCTCACCCCCATCAGAGGGTCTCCGTGCTCAGCTAACAGCAGCACAACTCCTTCCTCTCCACACCCAGGCAGCCTCTCCAGGGAGCTGAACACCCTTGGGGCTGGTGCCTGTGGCCAGGGCTGGGTGCTGCTGCAGTGCAGAACATCTCCCCCCAGGGGAACTCAGCAGGGAGGTGCCAGCTGGACTCAGCACCAGGCTCCTGGCTCCAGGGAGCTGTCAGAAGGTGCCCAATCAGCCAGAGACAAAGAGTTGCTGTTGTTCTTACTGGCAAAAGCTGGTGCACTGCCAGGTGAAGTCTGCCAGGTCTGCTCCTCCACACCCATGTGGATGCCACCAGGACCAAGGAAACCCTCAAACTGGCCTTTCCAGCAGCAAACCAGTGCTGACTGAAGGGAAAATGAGGGTTTCTGCTTTGGAATCTTGCACAATATCTGACATTCCATTCACTTGGAGTGCAGATGTCTTTCTAAACCCACTTTAGTCCTTATGTAGGACTAAATCCTATACTACTAGAGCAACACAAAGTCCTGAAATGCCACAGAGACCCATGAAGTCCCTCACCAAAGCCCCTCACCTTCCTCTGAAACACAGCCCTTGGGTACTGAGGCTGAAACTCCTGACCCACCGAGCTGAAAAAGAATAAATAAAGAAAAAAATAATAATGAAAAGGGAACATCAGAACTCACCCCAGTTCCTCCAGCCTTCCCTAACCTCGGGCTCTTTCCTGATCATTCCCATTTTCAGTTCCACCAGCTGGATCTCACCCAGATCTCAGGTTCTGTCAGATGCTGGGTCATTTTGTTCCACTGCACGTGCTGGGGCAGCCAAGACTGAGGAAAGCTACACGTGATGGGGTGAGGATAACAGTGCCTGGATTTGTCAGAAACACCCTATTTAGGAAGAAAAAGGGGGGAAAAAAAGCAGTATCAATTAAATTAAGAAAGCAAGAGATATGAGAAAGCAAATCAGTGCCATGAATATGGTTCTTCATGGAGTTTCACACCCCTGGGACAGACACAACTCCCATGCTGGTGACCTTGCACAAAGTCATTTGTGAGTAGCAGGGGCACAGAGAAGAAAAATAGGGGTCCTCTTGTATAATTATTTAACAAATCATCCTCTGTGATGCTGCAATTCCTTGCTCTGCTGGGCAAAGGGTGCAAGGTCATTGCAGGGGTCCTTGCAACGTGTGAAAATCAGATGGGGGAATTACTCAGCAATCCTAGGGGTGTTTGGTAAGCACAGGAGAGAGTGTGTTAAATCCCTCTGTTTACATAGCATGTAACTGGAGGAATTTCTCCATTTCTCACTGGAGAAATGTGGAGAAACTCACACTCCTCATGTCAAAGAGGCATTTTCCCTGGGCCAGCAGCACCCCCAGCACTCTGTGTCTGAAAGCCAAGGTGGCAGAGCCACGTGAAGAGAAGCAAGGGCAGGCAGGGGAAATTCAGAAGAGTTCTCCAAAGCCATCTGGGTAGTTTATTGGGGTCTCTATTCCAGGCAGGTGAACTCATTGATGTGGTTTATAGGGATGTCTCTGTTCAGGGTGGGTGGATGATGTATATTCACCAGGGACAGAGAGCCAAGAGGTTAAACCCAGCAGTTTAAATCATCCAGAGGCTAAGAGTGTTCTCTGATCCTGTGAGCAGCTACAGAAAGGCATCTCATTTCCTGCTCTGGCTTCTTTTGGTGGTTTTTTTCTGTTTAAAATCAAGCAGAGGAAGTAAATTTTATGACTCTGTGGAAATATCTCAGCTAACAGCACCTCGTAGGGAAAACTCTCTGAGCTTTATCATTTAAATTCAAAGATCCCATTGGAAACCCCAGTGGCATTCTCCCTAAATTCAACAAATAAAATAAAATAAACCCCCAAACAGCCTGCAGCTAAAAAGCAGAGTAAATCAGAACGCTGCTGCTCTGCAGGGGGGAGCCCAAACACACTCTGGTGCTCTGCATTTCCACTGCAACCTGCTGCAGTTACTGCTCTGCTTTCTACCACTGGAACACTCAGCAGTGGCTTGGTGGGGAAAAGCATGTGATGAAAGCAAATTAAATACTAATTGCATGCTATATTACCAAAAAAACCCTACCCCAACAATGTATTAACCCTGAAATAAAGATCATTAGTTTTAAAAAAAGAGCTTGGAGAAGCTGCAGAGCTGAGCCCTGGGGGTGTAACTGGGCTGTCCAGTTTGGTTTTTCTTTTGCTGTATATACAGACCCACTTTAGAAGTGCTTTTTTACACTGAAAAATTATCAATTAGTGCAAATCCCATGAGGATGTCTTCCAAAATATCCATTGCCCTGGAGGGTTGTTCTGAGTTACTAGAAATAAAATAAGATTTACATGATGCTAAACTGGAAAATAAATATGAATAAAAAGGGAACTGTCATCCTGAGCATTTATTTGCTTGTAAACTTATTAGATCCAAATGTCTTATTAATAGATCTCAAGCTGGTGGTAGAATCATAGAATGGTAGGGGTGGGAAGGGAACTCTGGAGATCAGAGAACAGTTGAATTTCTCTTTCAATGGACTATTTGGGGGCTTGAACATAAAAGAAAAGAGAAATAGCTCCCCATAAATATAGGAATAATGGAAGAGCTACACAGAAATCATGTCTAACATAAAAGGGGTGCCACAGGACATGGGCAGAAGGAGAGATTCCTAGCTCTGAAAACCCCATGTCATTAATTATTCAGATGTTATTTTGCTCTGTCACCAGCCCCTGCAGCAGCACCAGGGTGTGCAAAGTGCTGGGACCTGCTGCCAACAACTGCAGAGGGGGAATTTTCTGGGCTTCATTCAAACACCTGCACACTTTGCTCACCATGAAGGTTTTCTGCATCTAAAAAAGAAAAGTGTGGATAGTAGATTAAATAGGAGTCTAGGCAGGATACAAGTTGTGGGCAGAAAAGGATGTTGATGGATTCTTTCAGCCTGGAGAGTACAGGAAAGGTGAGGATATGAGTTATGGACAGACAAGGATGTTGAGGGGTTAAAAAAATCAGCTTTTAGAGCATCACCTGAGCCCTTCAGCCTACCTGGCATCTGGGTGGCTTGCCTAGGCCACCAAAAGAAGATTTCCAGGTGGCCTTTGCCAGCTAAGGAGCACTGAAGACCTGCATTCTGACAAAGATGGGAGAGGACCTCCTCGTGGCAAGGAAGCAACACTTCTAGGCCAGCTTCTAGCTGCAAAGATATTGGAGAGTTAAATGATTTATTCATAGGGATTAATTCACAAGCAGTACCTGGAATTCTTCAGGGTGGTTTGACACACTAGAAGCACATCACTAATTGGACTCAGTTCCCTGGGATTTTGCAGGAGCTGACCTTTGCAATGAGGCTGTTCAGAGCATTCCTCTGCTCTCCTGACAGGGGTGAACTGAGAAAACACCTCCTCACAGCTTCAGAAAAATTACTGTTTGAATTCCTCCTGCTTAATCTCTGTGGACATGAGAATTCCACGTGGTTAAGCCCCACATGCAGCTTGGAAAATCTGATCTTAATTCCCCTCTAGAAGTTGTTTTTCCTCTGCCAGCTCTTTGCCAGGCTGAGGTCCATGGCAAACGTTGATGGTGGAGCCCCAGGGTGTTTCTGTGCTCAATGCCATCTGCTGGGATTTTTAGGTTTCCAGGCATTTTAATCCCAGGGCTGCATTCTGTGGGTGGTGATGGTCTCTCAGGGAGAAAAATTCTGTGTTTTCAGCCTCTGTCCTGTACCAGCACGTGATCAACAGGGATGAATTTCCAGAGAGCACTTCCCCAAAGACATTTTTGCTAGATATGTGGACATAGAACTGATGCATTTTTGCTTTCCAGGATTAGCCAGAGGAGAAAACTGTTTGATTTAGGACTTTTTATAATAATACACAAACACACACACACAAAAAGAGCTTTTTTTTCCCCAACAAGTATTTCTACATGCTTGCAGTTAGCTGAGAAAAAAATAAAATCAAACAACACAGCCCTGCACACAAACACTAATCTCCCCAGAATTTCCATTGCAAAGGTCAACCCATTTGCTTTACTTCACTTACCATTTCATAAATGGAAAATGAATTTAATAAGGAGAGAGAGAACAATGGAATCAGAACAGAAGGAATCAAGAGTTAAAGTCCACCTGTCCAGAAAACATTTAGGAATTCTGGTTTGCACCCACATTAAGAATATTTCCATTCTAAAATACACTGGAAAGGAAAATAATCTAAAATAATGGGTTTTCAGAAAACAAGAGTGAAAGAGAGTCTAACTGAGGAATTTTGTTTCAAACAGATAAATCTGGTAATTTAATTAAACTTTCAGTAATCAATTTTCACTTAAACCAAGAAGAAATGATATCCAAAAGTTGTAGCTGGTTTTCTGTCCAAAGAGAAACACCTCTGGGTAAACTTTTATCACCCCCCTCTCCCCAAGAAATGAAGGAACACTGATGAATCATTCCTCTGAAGAATCAGAATTCAAAGAGCAGGCTATATTTATCAGAAAGGAAATTGACTTTTCTTCTAAAGGGGCATTTTTTCAATTTACATTTCTTACTTCTTGCTCTCCCTCCAGTTTATGATTTTGTTTGGGTGATTCAGCTCACTAGCAGGGAAGAATATTTGGTGTTATTCCTCTTCCTTTCCTAGACACAGTCAGCCTTTGCCTGATCTGCAGCCCTTGCTAATTGATGCTGTAGCTCCATCATCTTCTGTTTAATAAGGTGAATTGATGGAGATCTTTGAAGCTCCACCTGTGAGGTGTTTTCCATCTCTTTAACAACACCTGGGCTCCTTTCCAGACCTACTGCAGTTCCACAAGGTCCTCCCTGAAGTGTGGGCACCCAAACCACCACACTCCTGGGTGATGCTCAGCTCAGGAGCACAGCAGTTGCCTCCTGAAGGGACTTCCAGGCTGCTCCTTGAGATTACAATGAGCTATCCTTGTGGTCATCACGAGTCTTTAGGTAAAGTCATTGTCATTTTAAATGCTCAACCACAAGCAAGCTACTTACTGAGAAGCAGAAGTGTTCCTCAGCCTTTCCTAGTCTCACAGCTGCTCAGTTTGACCACAAATGGATAAAATTAGAGATGAGTGAGTATTGTGCAGTTCACCCTTTGGATTCAAGTTTCTTTCCCTCCTCGAGGGTGGTGCTCCATCCATCAGGTTCAGCTCAGTTTTATAAGCAGCTCTTAGCACCTGTTCTATCTTGGAGAGCTCTGTTTTCTCCAGCAGCTAGAAATGCCACGCTGCTCTTCAAAAGGAGCAGCAACACAGACTTGCTATTTTCAACCATGCTATTGCAAACACTCATGTGATTCCATTACTCACTTAAAACAACAACAAAATCCAACCCAAACCCAGAGCTGTTTGTGTATTTAAAGCTAAGTGGGCACTTCATCACTCCCTGCTTTCCCTGCTGAAATGCCAACCCCTCTGAGCATCTCTGCTCCTCCCTGGGGACCACAGGGCTCTGATTCCCACCCAGAGATGCCCAGGCTGGAGGACCATCCACCCCTCCCCTGCACAACCAGTGTCCTACCTTTGGGATGCTCCTTCCTCAGAGCTGCAGCTCCTCTTCATCAGCTCCTGGAGCAGTGCTGGGGGCAAGGCTTGGATCTGTACCTTGACTTAGGAGCTTATTTCTCAGTCCTTCCTGGGAGGGTAGATACTCCTTGGGCTTCTGTGCCTGAATTGCTTGCCTGTGTCTGTCCATAGAGAGCTGGCTTTGGGTTCTGGCAACAAATAGTGAAAAGTAGAGGGAATTCATTTTAAATAGTCTAATAACTAAGTTTTCTAGCTTTTCAATACCTTTTAAATACATTTAAAGAGTATAGCACTACACTGAGTGCAACAGAAACACCCTCTGGGTAGAGTCCAAAATAAAACCCACATCTCTGGGATGTTTTCTGAGGAGAACCCACCTGACTGTGGTTTCAGGGAGCATCCACCTTCCCCAGGCTGTGCTTAAATAGGCTTCACAAAGCCAGCAGCTGACTTAGATCACTATTAGCCCTGGAATGGGGCAGCTGAGGCCTGGGGAGGAGCAGGAGTTTCCATGGGTATCCAGCTCATCCCACTGCTGCTGGCCCTTCAATCTCAGGGATGCTTCCCTTCCTGCTTTCCTTTCATGTGTAATATCTCTCAGAAGAGATTTGGTTTTGGTTCTACCCATTGCAATTTCAAGCCTTACTCCCAGTTTCAGGGGTTTTGCTCCATCCATGCTGGGCTCATTTATATAAGCACAACCTGCCAGGGTTTCTCTCAGATTATTCCACTCTTTTCCAAACAGAACCTGAAACCCAGAACCACAGTTTGGATTTCTTCTGTGGGGAAAAAAACCCAAACCCTTGGGACATCAGCACTGATAAACCCATGAGAGTAGGTAGGAGCTGCACAGGTTCTCTGAATGTTATTGGACAATAATCCTAATTTTTATACAATCATCCTATTTTATTTTTACTTTTTATATAACTGACCAGGTCTAATTACAAATTCCTTGGGGTTACATAAGCAGAGGGGAGGCAGCAAGGTATTTTCTTCTGTTTTATATGCCAATACTGTCAGGTATTGCTTAAATAGCAAACCATGCAGCTGACTCAAATGCTGTCCAAATGCTTTCTCCAGATTGCCATGGCTGTTATCTCAAAGTGCATCTTCTGAGCACTGGAAATAACAAGAATTGTTTCTGGGGCTGATTCCTTTTCTGGTTTGCACACTTTTCTAATGGGAAAATTAGCTATAATATGAGCTGTTGCTCAAGAGTGAAATTAAAGATATTATTGGATTTTCTGAAGCAAAATATATACTTAAAGAAGAAAAAAAAGATGAGTACTTCCTTGGCTTTTTGTTAGAGATGAAAGATGTACCTACTAATGTGTATTCTTTTTATCTTCCAGCAAAGGAAAAAGCACTTGAATTCATCTTCAATTTTCTTCACACTATCTGAGACACTTCTGATAAATGTTAGGGTCAGGAAAAGAACTAAAGTTGTTCTGTAAATTGGAAGCTTGGGATGGACATCCCTTCATGTCTGCACTGATCTGCTCCTTTCCCTTACTCCTAACACCTGCCATTGACAGGCCCAATCCATCTTTCCTCTTCTTCAATGGGTCATCTCAGTGTTCTGGCCAGAATGCAGTGCCCTGAGTGACTAAGCAGATTGTGGAGCCTCTCACTGAACAAAGTCCAGTCCTGGTGGGTTTGTCTGGGAGCTTAGAACCCAGAGCTGAGCACTGGAATCCCCTTGGGTCACCAGGTGCCTTCAAAGTAGAGTGATGTACTCAAAAAATGAGGCAAAGCAAATTCTGTGATTCACATATGAAAAATGGAAGCAGTTGTCTTGGGGAGTTATATGTTAGGAAGGGTAGAGTGAGGTATTAAAAATTCACTGTACTAAGCTTAATCAGCTAATAAAAAAAAAAAATGTTAGATTTTAAATTATTGGTAAAATGTAAAGCTTAAAACCAGTGAGTTATATTAAAGATATGTAATTATGGTCAGCTTAGTAATACCTTTTAAATACATTTAAACTGTATATTATTATACTGAATGCCACAGAAAAGTCATGACTATAAAAGAGCAAGAGCATCTCCCCTGCAGGGTAAATCCTGTAGCCATTAGCATCTCTGGTGACTCACTCAGTGTGTTTTCCAAACAGGAGCAAAGCTGGGAAGCTCAGACAAAGACAGAAATCCATCCACATTATGCTCTTTCCCTTCCATTAATTTTCATGCAGACTTGTAGTTATTTGCTGCATCTCAGACAAAAGTTTAGCAAGAATACCTCTTCTTTTCCACTTGGGAAAGCCCTAGGTGGTAATTCTGGAGCTGGAAGCTGTGCAAAGCTTGGTGTGACCCACCAGCAGCCACAAAGCTCCAGCTCACGGGGCTCCTCTTGGTGCCAGGATGACAGGACACGTGGTGGTTTGGGCCACCTTCTATGTGGAAAGAAAGGGATTCCACTGGTGTGAAGGTTCAAAAGCTAAGGACATCCAGAGTGCATGTAGGAGAGAGGTATTGGAAGTGACAATGACAATTTTAGGCTGGACTTGATGATCTCAAAGATCTATTCCAGCCTCAACAATAATTCTGTGTGTTGATCTCTTGGAATTTAGGGTCATGTGTTAATAAGTGGAAAGAGAAGTATGTTTAGCAAAGGATACCTTGATTAAATGATGCAATCCAGCCTGATGGGAAGAGTTGATGAGACATGGAGGTGGGAGTGAAGAAGGTTCACAGCCAACCTGTGAACAACTGGAGGCTCAGAAATGAGTGTTTCCCAACAAACCCAACAAACTCTGTCACCACCCAAGTGCTTTACAGACCCTTCTTTTAAAGCTCATAAATACTTGGAAGTGGAATACAAACCCAGCTGCTCAAGTCTCTCTTGCATCCTTGAAAGCCTAAAAACTCACCAGTAAAAGGTGGATGCAGAAGAGAAGCAGCAGTCTTGGTCCATGGAAAGTGTTGGCCTGCAGATTAACACAAAAAAAGACAACTTTAGTTGAAAAGAAGGACAAAAGACTAATCTATGTTTTGTTAGAGGTATGTGGGAAACTGACAATGCTATTTATCAAGGCCTTGAAGAAATCAAAATAGTAAAAACAACCTTTCATAGCTGCAAAGTCTAATAAACAACCTCCTGACTGGCAGTGGAAGGGCAAGAGGACCTTCAGGTTGACAAGGTGTTAACAAACTTAATTAGTTCACTTCAGCAGGTTTCCTTCTGAGTCATTCTAATTAAGGTGATGAAAATGGATGCTGAAGATGAGTTTCTGCTACTACTTCAGGAAGAGGATTTCTTTTGAAAATATGCATAAGGAAACAGTTTGAGTCCTTTAGTTGTGTTTTTGATGGAAATACAGTCTTCCTCAGCTGGTGGTGTGAATTGGGAAATTCAATTTTATTGAATTTCCTGAATTGTGGAAGAGTGTTGGTGTAAAAATCACCCTGCAAACGTGTTACCACCTTGGTGAAACCCAGAAATGAACTTCATGGTGTGCTGAAAACATCAGACAACAACAACATGGATAATTCCAATATTTGGCAAACCAAAAAAGGGCATTTGGCACAGTGAAGGTACCATGTACAGGAAAAATCAGAAAATATGATACCAGATCTTGACTCAGATCAAGAATTTATGCAGCATAACCTAAAAGCCACACAAAGGTATCAAATACTGCTCTGCAGCTTGCCAGACATAGAAAAATGGGCATGGAGAAACACTACTTGGCAAAGAATTGCTGTCTCTCTGACTTGGCCAAGCATTATCATTAGTTCTTTCACCTCTACTTTTCTTCTAAATTAGTTTTTTTTCCCCTAGTATTCTTGTTGTTTTATTTGGGTTAGAAATACTGCATAGTAACCTTGTTGTTGCACTCAGTTTTTGAATAGGAATGATTTATTTTAACTCCAGTTATCTTTAATCTTATTTTTTTTTTCTTTGGTGCTGCTACTTAGTGAAATAAATGCATCTGATCTTGTGGAGCAGCCAGCCCTGTGGCTTGCTTTCCACCAAGCAAATGTCAGACTTTGCCACTGCCTAGGAGTCTTTAGCAGTGATCCTAAAGATGAATGCAGAACTAGCTGAAAGGGAACTGGAGTATGTTAGTAACTCATCTGGCACTGAAGAGGAGGTTTCTTCCAGAAATCCTCCTGAGTAAAACAGATCCCTAAGAAGGTGACACAAAAGAATCTCCTTCCCCATTTACAATGCATGGAAAAAGGAAATTGTGCTTGGAATTGTACATGGAAAAAGGAAATTGTGCAATTTCTCTTCTCAGAAGTCTGTTAAAGCCACCAAATATTTTCAGAAGTGTCACTGCTTGTTTTAGGCATGCAATCAAAGCAGAGCAGTGACTGTGATGGTGTAGCTTTAATTCCTGGGATAGCTGGATGGCCAACAGTTGGACTTGATAAAGGTCTCTTCCAACCCACAGTGATTTTGTGGTACAAGAGGGAGCTCTTCCTTTTTAAGCAAGACCTGATACCCATTAAAAAAACCCTCATTTTCTTGTTTTTCTTCACAGGGCCCATTTCCCCGTGTCTAAAACTAGAAAATTAAATTGCAGAAAGCTACAAGAGAGGTTTGTCCCACCTGAAGCAGCAGCTTAACTCTCCACAGCTGACATAAATAAAGATACTGGAAGCAAGTTCAGTGTCTGCTAAGGTGTTAGGCTAGCAGCTTAGTTATGGCAGGTGCTAATCCACAGAGATAACAAAGGTCTCTCTTTTTATTGATTTTTCTTTCAAGTAGCAAGCTGTCAGCTGCTGATCACTGGGGAACCTCTGCAGGGCATTCATGATAAGCTACTGCTTCAGCTCTAAGACTGCTGCAAGATTTCTGTGCCCTCTCTCCTTGAGTGTGGATAGATCCACAGTCACTCCCATCACTTCAATCTCATCATTCCTGAAAGGAATCACAGACCCAGAAGGACAACAAAAGCCCCAGGAGGGCTCTTTGGCCAAGGCAGGACATCTCCAAATGCACCAGGTCACTGTGAGCTACAGGGTGAGGTCTGGAGCTGCAGCATGAGGTAGTTGTAACACTGCTCAGCCTCACTCTACAGCTCTGAAATACCCAGAGACTGACAGAGAAACAAGCCAGGGTACACAATTCCATGTAATGTGTTCATGGAGTGAGAGCTGCTCTCACAACAGTCTGAGCTCCTCACATTCCATGGTTACGTGAGGGTTTCTGCTTCTATTTTCTAAGACATCTTTGTGTTGCTATTGTAAAAGCCAGCTGAAATACCTCACTCTGAGGGATTTGGGTGGCCTTTGAAGACCTCACTTGGAGGTGGAGAATTCAAAACAGCATCTCAAGTCCTAAACTTGTGACCTTAATGAGGGAGAGCCCATCTAGGTGTGACCAGCATGGATCACACATTCAGGCTGGGCTTCTGGAAGGGCACAGCACAAAGTGCCTTTGGACTGTTGGTTTTCTTGCTGCAGACATGTTAATGGACTGATTCTGCTGCACAGAAAGGAAAGCTCCAGTCATCCTTGTCTGGAAAGACACTCTGCTTCATCCTGGTGGGCAGTATTTCAGCCTTAAAGATCTTGGCCACTTGGTGTGGGGACAGAGGCCACCAATCCTTGGGAAACTCTCTGCAATTCATCCTGGGAACACTCCAGGGGAGGTTGGCTGAGGTTTGGAGCACCCTGCTCTAGCTGCAGATGTCCCTGCTCCCTGCAGGGACTGGATGACCTTGACAATCCCCTTCCCACCCAATCCAGTCTGGGATTCTATGATCAGTGGCTGTGACCATTCCCCTTACACCTCAAACACACGGCGTGCCTTTTCCTCCAAGGATTTCTCAATTATTATAGGGTCATACCAGAAAACAAAACAAACAAACATATAACCCCAACGACTACAGCACCCTGCTGTCCACACAAGTGGTTTTTCCCCCTGGAAAGCAGATGGGAGAGCCCACGGGACACGTGGACACCTCCCTGCCTCGCTTAATGCGCTGCTGGCAGCCGCGGAGCTAAGGGTGGCAAAGGAGCCTCTCCAGAAGAGATTAGCCAGGGATTTGGGAGCAAGAGAGCCAAGTGGCAATCAAACTGCCCGAAGAAAACACAGGGAGGGTTGCACAAGAAGCACCTGCCTGTCAAAACGCTGCGAGTGTGTATTTATCTCCATTCAGCTCGTTCCCACGAGGCAGGCAGCACCGGTGGCTGGAAACTCAAGCACCCTCAGAATCCTCTGCTATCAGCTTGGCCCCGTGATCCAACTGCAGTCATTATCTGTCATTGTACAAGAGCACCTGAAAGCTGCTTCTGGAACACTTCATGCTGCAACAGAAAAGGAAAATTGTATCTGCTGCTTGAAATTGCTGGGTGAGAGTTTTCATGACTACCCCTGAGATGTAATAGTTCTCCCGCCCCTCCTCCCCACACCCCTTTCTTCCTTTTCTTTTCTGGCAGATAGACCCCAAAATAATCAGGACTCTTGATTGCAATCTGCAGGACATTGTCTCCAGTGACACACAACAGTAAGCAGAGGACATTTATTGCCAGCTAGAATACCGTGCAGAAATTTATTTTCATAAGATAAAGTCAAGTAATTACCCTTTGGCTTCTGTTTAATTAGATGAGAAAGTTAAGACTAAATGCTGCACCTGAAGAATACTGAGTTAGGGTTTTTTTTTTTCTAGTCTAAACTTTTCCTCTGGTGATTCTGTTACATGAAAGTCACAAAAATACAGAAATGGAAGAGCAAGATTTTTAAAAGAAAGAGAGAATAATTTAAAGTACAACAATGTGTGAACAGGTGAACTTTGGTCTCAAACCTGATGCTTTACATCAGCTTGGTAGTGATGGGTAGTGCACATTTTACTAGATATTTTTTCATCCAGTGAACTTTATTTGGGGACTGCTTTCCTTTATAGGAGATGTATTTTATTCCAGTGACAAGTGGTCCCCTTGTCTTTACCATCCCTGAGCATACCTAAAATCAGATGCACTCCCTAAAAAACACCTTGCAGCCTGTAAAATAAGACTGTAAAATAAGGGACTGCTTTTGCAAGAAGAAATCAGAGAGCCAAGAAGGGCTACATAGGTTTAATTTTATCTATGGATCTAGACACATTAAAAAATCTGTTGGTACTTTTTGAATGTGGAAAATCAACATTTTTGGTTAATAATTTAGCACAGAATCCTAGTCAATCAAAAGGGATTTTTAAAAAAAAAACTATTTGAAGCTGCCATGGAGATACTGTTCATGGATTTCTAATGAAATTCTGGAGTCTGAGTCAGCAGAGAGTTCCAAGCTCTCAGTCATCAGTGAAGAAGCCATAATTAGCAGCCTAATTTCTCTACCTCCTGTGCTTGATATGAATGGAAGATATCAAATCACCATAAACTTATATGACAACAGAAACGAGACACTGTCAGAACCTCCCCTAACACCTCCCTCCTTAAAGCAAAGCCCTCAACTGGAAATGCTAATTAACTTACACGATGAACATGTTCTTGCTTTGGAAAAACAAACCAAAGAATCCTCGATGGCTCATAAAAAAACAAACAAAAGAAGACATAAAGGGCTTTTCTAAAGATGGAAGGGCCTTCCAGAGGTCATTTAGTTCATCCTCAATCCCTGAGAAAGGCTCATCCACCCCTGATGCCCCTGTTCCCTGCTCTCACAAACCTTGTGGGGCTCACTGGGCAGCCACTGTCACTGCCTCACTTCACACAGGAAACATTTTCCTCACGTTTATAAGGATTGTTTTTTCTATCATGGATCTTTCTCACTGCAATTTAAACCTATTACGTCCAGCTTCTACCCATTCTGGACACAAATAATAGATCATTCCCTTTTCTTTGCAACAGCTTTTTCATGTTGGAAGCCTGTTGTTACATTACCCCCAGGTTCTTCTTTTTACTGAGCCAGCTGCAGCTTTTTCTCTTTTCTCATAAGCAGTGCTTTCTAGACCTCCAGACAAACGATTGGTGCTTTTTTTTTTAGTGCATCTTTCTGAGGTGCTTCTTGAAACAACAAACGTGCCAGGGCTGGGGCAGCCACCACCTCTCTGGGCAGCCTGGCACAGCCTCTGCCACCCTCAGCACCAACCATTTCTCCTGCTCTCCAGTCTCCATCTCCCTCTTGGAGTCCAAACCATCCCCCCTTGTCCTGTCCCAACAGGCCCTGCTCCAAAGCTCCTCCCCATCTTTCTGGCAGACCCTTGAAACCCTAACAGGCCCCAGGAATGTTTCTAAAAGTTCTCTGGGACCTTCTAGGGTTAAGTTCATCAGGCCCAAGCCATATGACAACAGCTATCTTACCAAATTACCCTATAAACCATATTTTTTTCTCTGCTGTAGTCTGAGGCCTATGTGATACTCACACCTTGGAAGCGATCCTTGGAGACGCCACCACAGAGATTTTAAAATCTGATATTGCATCTTTGTGGAATACATCTGTCAATGTAACACTTGATTTTTTATAGTTTCAAGCTTTATCAAGTATAACCAATCCTCCATGGGTGTGTAAATTACACACTTGTACCTAAGTTGTCCTCAATTGAGGCACTGACGGTGAGCACAGGCCAGCCAGGCCCTAGAGCACGGAACCCAGGCCTGCCAGAATCCCCAGGGACTGACCCTGATGCTTAATTAGAGCTGAAAGTTCTGCTGCTACATTTTCTCTGCTAATTATTACCCTTGTTAATTAAACTAACGTAAAGATGTAGTTTAATCCTGCACTAATTCTGCTGATTATTTATGTATTAACATAACACATTCGTGTGTCCCTTAAAGAAACACTAGCAAGGATGAGGGAAAACTTTCAGTTTCTGGTATTCCATTGGCAATGGATCATTATTTCCTGTAATTCCACCTTTTTGCATCACTATGCCATAAATCACTTTGTGTTGGTGTTTTATTCCTTAATAATAATAATAAAAAGACCATATTCAGGTTGTTCTTTGTATTAATTATGTATCACTTGTTGGATTAATCACCTATCAGACTTGGTGGTTAGCTCAGTTTAGTTATTTAGTCACTATATTTTCTTTTACTGCCTGCATGAAGATATAAATGCTTAGGACATAAATTTAATCCACTTTAGGAGATACTTAGACCAGCAAGATATACATTCAGCTATGTACTGCCAATATAATTCTAATAGGTAACTCAAATGCCTAAAAGCAGGATGCACGAAAACAAGCAAAGTAGCTCTGAAATCTGATAGAATATCGATGCAATAACAGTACATATTAATAAGAAATAATAGTAATAAATAAGAATATATAGATATGACTATGCAGTAATTAAATAGAAAATAAGCATACAACATGTTAGTACCATTTACTTTTTACCTTATGATTTCCTTAAAGTTCCCTTTGTGAAGAACATTTTATTTACTGAACCTATAAAGAGAATGGCTTGGAAGGCAATGGCAGAGGTTCCAGCACAGAAACTTTTTGGAAGCCCTCTGTAGTCCACTCACTGACTTTGACATTGCTGTGGCCCAAACCTTCAGTCAGGCCAGCAAAAGGAAGTGAAAACGGGTTATTTTAAGCAGTATTAGGACAAACTTTGTGCAAAGGGGGTTTAAAGCTGAAACGAAAATATCTGTTCTACTCCAGTCCTACACCCTCCTAATCATTCACCTCCCCCATGAACAGAACATGCAAACAAATGAGATTGAAAAATCCTCATGGAATTATTAATCTGATGTCTTCAATTTGTACCCATCGTAAAGAGAGCTGCTTGACTGCAGAGAGACCTCTGTTGTTCAGCTGAATACAAAAAAAAAGAGGTTTCAGAGAAAATAAAAAAACATGCAAAGAAGAAATAATAATTCAGTTCAAGTTAAAGTCTGGAGTTTGTTGGGAGACAAGTGGTTTTGTTCAAGGTTGCTTAACCTTTTTTCTTAACTCCTGCTCCTTTCCAGTTACTTGTTTCAAAACTAAAAGGCCATTTCAAGAGGAGAAGATGAACTATTTCTTTTGAAAAATGTCAAAAGTGTTTCAAGTGTTCAGACATTAGAACGTTTTAACATTTTCAAATAGACTCTTTTCCACTTCTTTTGGCTGAAGGCATTAGCCCACACAGTCTCTTTAGAACTGCATGTAATTGTGAATTTATTATTTGCTAAGGGAAAAAAAAACAAACCAAAAGGCAAAACAAAACAAGCCAAAGATAGCTGCTGTGAAAAGCACAAGATTGCCTGGGTAATATTTATTTGTTGCAATCGTGTGGCTTTAGGCTTTACAGCTAGGGAGCACTGAGAAACTTCTATTTTTAAAAACAAATTCCTTGAGATGTGTGGAAACCTCTGTAGCTCCTGAAGACTTAACCTGTTCACATCATTCTTTCTCATTAGAAAAAGAACCAAGTTGGTGTTTCTGATAAACAGTGGGCAAGGAAGTGCAGAAGAAGTTCAGATAGAGAAATCCTCCACAAATCCTAAAAAACAGGAATATTTTAAAAATCCCTGTCCTATCAGGACACAATCAAAACATTCCAAAGGGTCAATTTGTGATAGTTTTAACTGTAATCTCCTCTGTTTTTGAGCACTTAGGTCACCCAGGTGGGAGACAGACCCATCTCCTCTCAATAGAATCTGTTGGGATGTTCAACATAAGGAAAAATGCCACCAGAAAAATGCCAGGCTGCCCAGAGAGGTTGTGGAGTCTCCTTCTCTGGAGAGATTCCAACCCCCCTGGACACTGCCCTGCTGGGCCCTGCTCTGGGTGCCCAGATGGAGCAGGGGGCAGCACCAGGTGACACCCACAGGACCCTTCCAACCCCCACCAAGCTGGGATTCTGTAGCTCCCACCTACTCAATCTGAAACTTGTTTGCACCAAGGGAGCATCTGAGGTTCCTGTGCCATCTTATGCTGAATCATGGTTTCCAGTAATTTTCTCAGTAGGTCTTAAAGCAGGTTATTTTTTAATTAAGCCTTAAATTAATGAGCTCTCTTGTAAAATTAATTGGCTCTCACTGCATGCGTTTTGTTGGGGGTTTTTTTTCTGATAAGCAAAAGCTGTTTGTAGCTATCCCAGCATCAGAGGCCACAGCTGGTCCCAGCACCACATCTGAACCTTATCCAGCGGAGGTTCTTCATGTAAAGAAAATTCACCTGCCAGCTTTAGAACGAGATGGGAAATTTATGTGATGAGAATAAACTTTCTGGTGCCCCAACAGTCCCCTGAGCCACGGCAGCAGAGCTCTGTGCCAATGCACTGTCACCATCTCCTCACCTCGCTGCTCTCCAGTGCATCATCCACGCCTGGGGAGGCAAAGTAGCAGTAATCAGTGCTCCAGGCACTGGAGAACGATGATTAGAAATAGGACAGGCCACAGCAGGGAAGATCTTTCACTGCAATCCTATCACAGCTTCTCAAAGACATCAGAACAATAATGCATCAGCTTATTCATCCAGGTTTAATTTTCTCTCCTGGATTTTCCGGCCGGTCGAGGGGAAAAGCTGTTGCTGTGGGTAGTTCAGTTAATGCACACGACCAAGATAGAACTGCTCTGAAAAGCAGATACCAAAACAACTTCAGGACACTGATTAACTGCAAGCATGGAACTGTGACAAACTTCCAAGATGTTATTTGGGAGAACTTTTAGTGCAAGGTGTGTCACACACGTACCACAGGGAGACTGGCTGAAAACACAGAAGAGCAGGGGCACCCAGAGCAGCCCACACAGGAACAGATCCAGGGGGGGTTGGAATCTCTCCAGAGAAGACTCCACAACCTCCCTGGGCAGCCTGGGACAGGCTCTGACACCCTCACTGTGAAAAAGGTTCTCATCAGATCCTGTCTCTGTCTTCCCCAGGCTAAACAGCCCCAGGGTTCTCAGTCCTTCCTCATCACAGAGCCAGTCAACTTGGCTCAGACTGGTGCAGGCCACAAACACCCCACATTCTGACTGCACCCCATGACTGACCAGCTCCTGCAGCCCAGGAGAGCAGGGTGATGTCCTTCACATGACACAGGGACACTGTAAAAGGGATGGTGGAGGTGCTGGAATCCTTGCTGCTCAGAGCTGGGAAATGAAGTGGTCACATCCACACAAAGTACTTGGAACAGCAGGAGCTGGCCCTGAGTTAGGGGGTCAGAGAAGATAAAGCTCCTCGGTGGGTAGGACATTGAGTTCTCCCTTCACTGCTGCTCTGCTTGATGACTGTGCCAGGCATCCTTGCAAACTTCCTAGACTCCTGTGAGGGCTTCCAGGAATCTGAACAGCTCTGTAATGTAATGATGCCTTCTTGGCAGAGCAGAGCTTTTTGCAGTATATGGTGATTCTAGCAGTAAATTATTCTGTATAGTAAGAGGAATATTCCAGTCCTGACTCTAACATAGCAAGTCGTTGTGGGTATTACAGAAAAAATAAATATACTTTTTTTTGGTTCAAGATGATTATATGCTGCATGATATTCAGTCTCCAGGAAAGTATAGACTTTTGGATAAAAATAGCAGTGATTTAATGACCAAATCTAATTTATTTTCACAATTTCTAACAAGTATTTCCCTGCATCAAAGCAAGGAATATACCCCTCGTGGGATCTAGTCAAAAACTGGTGCAGCATACACATGATTTAATAACTCACAGCTCCTTGAAACAGAACATCTAGTGACCTTCACTGGGATTATTTCACTTGAAATGGATTATTGCCAGAGTTACAAACACGTAAAGTGAATAATCTGAAATCAAAAAATATCTGTATAAATCTTTGCAGGGAACATTTACCACTCTTCCAGTTAGTCCCAGTTAAGATGGGGATGGAATTAATCTACAAGCAGCTCTTTCAGAACAACTCTGCAGGGACCACAGAATCTTCTTTATGAGAAGTGTCAAGGCCTGGTGTGTTTTAAGACCAAGATATTAGAGCAGCTCTACCAGATCTTGGCAGAAAAGCTCAGAAGAGAGACAGAGAAGCAAGGAGGAAAAGGAGGAGGGGGAGAGAGAGAAAGAGTGGGACAGAAAAATAAGAAAGGATTAAAAGAAATAAGAGAGGGAAGGAAAGAGGGGGGAGAAGGAAGAGAGGCAAGGCAAAGAGGGAAAAAAGGAAGGAAGAGAGGGAAAAAAAAGGAAGAGAGGGAAAAAAAGGAAGAAGAGAGGAGGGAAGGAAAAGAGGAGGAAAACAACATCCCACAAACACACACTACCTTCCAAAGCCTGAGATGGTACAGATGGATGAATGGCAATTACAAATACCAGATAAAATAGGATTTAAAGAGCAGCCTTTTAAGGTTTAGCTCCTGCATCATATATATATATATAAAATTATTTTTTTTTTCCA
>JAOEGS010052537.1:0-19177 GCA_025447755.1 Corythornis vintsioides
CGGCTTCTGACACTGAGGACGGTGCATACAGACGCGGTCTGGGGATCCCAAGGTCGCGTGGCCGGCGGCGCAGGGGTGGAGAGAGGGAGGGAGGTAAAAGCTGAATTTACTATGATCAAAACAGACAATCACAAACTGAAATGGCATTTGGAAAATAAAATTCTACAGCTTCCTCTAGAATTCCAATGCAAGACATAAAATTATGACCTGAACAATATGACAAGCAGGGTAAAAGTACAATTTAATGAGTTGTGTTGAATTCTGAATCAAGCCCTGGCTGGTTTTGTTCATTGTTAGGAAGAAAATATTTTCAATTTGTTTCAGTTAGTTGTGACAGCATACAAATGTTGCTTCTTCAAACAGTATATATTTGTCTTCAAGGCACTACTGTCTTTCTGAACTTCTTCACAAATTTTGGAATACATAAGCCAATGTAGTTGGCTTATGTATTCCAAAGTATTCACCAGCTTTTGGAAGAATGGAAGTTCCAAGAATTAGGTTTGCATTTTTGTCCAATATTATTATTTATATTTATTTTATATATTATTATTAGAAGTAAAAGCAGTGTGTCAAGGTCATGTTTATGGATAGTAAAGGTTTTAGAGGATATATGGAATTATTTTTCTAAAGCAGAAATTATATGGTTCCTGCAAGTTTTTACTGAGAAAGTTGGTATGTGATATCTGGCTTTTAATTAGCAGTATCAAATAGCCCAAATATTTTTAATTTGTTTTATTTGTAATTTACTACAACTTAACATCATGTCCAATCTAAGTAAACACAGTTATAACTTTTGCTGGTACCCAGGTGGGTGGAAATTAAGTCCTAGAAAAGAAGGTAACTGGAAAATATCAGATGTTGTTTGAAACATAGGGAATTTTTGTTTGTTTCACAATTTTTTTTTTTAAGTATCACTTTTGAAAACTTGAGAAGAAATTAGGTATCACAATGAAAGTCAGAGGGTTTTTCATTTGCCTAAATATCACCTTTTTTCTCTCTTTTTTTTTTTTTTTTAAACCTGAAAACCTTCATTTAATTCTTTTCTTAATTTGAAGTAAAAGGTGACCAACTATTTCAACACTTGGGATCTAAGCAATCCTTACTATAAATAAGTTAACAGGAACTGACACCAACTTTAATACATTTTTAAGAGTAATACAGATGCAAAAAAATCTTATGCATTGTAAGCTGACTACTTATACTAATGTTTAAGCAATTTTTTAGGGAGCATTGTTCATTTTATAACAGCCCCAGAAATGGTTTGAAATATTACTGATTGTTTGTTTTTCTTTCTGGGAAAAAGTCTTTCATTCACCATGACAGATCTGTTAAACCCCAAATTAAATATTTGGTCTAGATTTATCCCACAAGCTTTATAGATATAATAGGAAGAGTGAAGGGCTTTTACAGCTGGTTATTTCAGTCAACTAAGGTCTTAATTGCTCTCAGGAGGCAACTTTCTTTCGATTAACTTTAAGATAAGCCTAGGATGATTGGGATCTTAACACAGGATCCTCAGTTAAGTACCTACTCTTAGCTGGGATGAATCCATAATTTTAGTTCTCTCTATGGGGAGGGAAGGGAGAGTAAAGTATGCATTTGTTGGAAAAGAAAAATTGTCATGTTCACCTCCAGTCTCCTTTGTAACTGGGATATTCATCTAGAACATAATTTCCCTGGGTAAATGGGAAAGATTAGAACTCAAGTCTGCCACTTACTACTGATGTTTTATCTACAGCTGCAGTGAATCGTCCTGGCATTTGAAGTACATCTTTCTCACTGCTCCTTATTGTTGTTGAGTGATTCTTCTAGGCAACGAAATGGACAAATACCATTATTTCTGTGTTGCAGTAGCAACTGTAACTATGGCAAAGGGATTTGTATGCTTTTGCTGACAGCTGAAATACCATTCTTGTTCCACCTTTACAGTGTGCTGGCTCTGAACTATATGGTAACTGGGATATTCTGTCAATCCTTCCTTATAATGTTAAGGTTTTCCCTTATATAATTAAACATCTGCTAAAGCACTAGCAGGAGCGCAGTTATTCCATTTCAGAATTACTTCAACTTATAGTGAGAAGGATATTCTGCCAAGAAGTTGAAAATCATTCCAGAGACACTCCATTCCTGATATATCTAAATTAACATATGTCATCTCTGAGGTGCATGTTTTAAAAGACTTTTTCACTAATTTCAGAGTACTAATCAAGACATAAGGTTAGCAGGACAATCTCAAGGATTAGGTAGGGTGTCTTCAAATATTTGGAAAAATGATATCTACCATTTTAACAATAATATTGTAGAAAATAAAAGGATGTGTTTTAACTATTAAAAGGCAATAGAATTGAACTCTCAAATTAAATTTAAATTGTTTCTACATAAACCAGACCATTCTATGGCACATAGTGACTAGTATTCAATAGCAGGGTATTCAGAATTCTTCTTACTACAGAAAACTGTAATAAAACGAGAGAAGACGACTACCAGATGGATCAAATTTTTCCCATGGTTTGGAATTACCTACCCTTCACAAACACTTATGCACATCCACTAATCAGCACTTAGAGCACTAGATTTGCAATTAGAAGAGAATCCAGTGTTCAGTGTAAATATTGTGGTTGGGCTCCATACTAGTTTTAGGAAATCAACTCTCAGTAAGTGAGTTTGACTAGCAGTACACAATTGGAAAGGAAAGCTGAATCAAAGGATTCTTTAATCTATGTTTTCTTTCCCTGAACTTAAAGATATCACTTATACTTTCATAAACACTACCTCCTATTACTAAGAACAATATAGTCTGGGAAGCATAATTGCAATATAATACAAAGAAATAAAGAAAAATGGTAATTGTTTTCTGCTTGATTTTCCTTGACTGTCAGAAGACACAGTAATGCACAGGAAAAGAAGAAAAAAAATTAAAATAAAAAATAACTTCAACATTTGGAATAAAAACAATTTGAGAATTGAAAGACAAAATTAAATGCTTCACCTCAGAAAAAAATGTCAGTTCCATACACACTCTACACATATTCATTATTTTATCACGGGAAGCAGCAAAATACAAGGAAAATAAATGACAGTGAATGATTATCAATTCCAACTAATCTAAACGTGGTGGTTGTTATAGAATTTTTTTTCCCCCCTGGGTGTCTTTCCTCATAAAAAAAAAAACCCAAACAAACCAAAACAACCAAAAAAAAAAAACCCACAACCAATCTAGAATATTTAATAATTGCATATTATCCACTTTATAGGTAATTGCTTGCTCATGCAGAGACGCTGGTTTTCAAGTGGATACCACAGTGCTATTTAATGGAACTCCATAGCAATCTATTAGAAAATAAGCAATGGCAAATATTGTCATATAGCTTCCTTCACCAAAATTTAATCTGAGTTGGGCCAGAGTAAATATCACTCATGTATCAAATGAAAGTATCATCTTATGATACTTCTTTCATACCACCATGTATTTTTCTTCTTGAGATTACATCTGTAATTAAAGTAAAAAAAGCACTGTTGTGACAGCTCTCAGTCTAACCAGGGGTAAAAGTACAAGAAAAATCATATATAAAAGCAAATAAACGCTTTAAAAGGTAATTTGACAATATCTTAAACTTGATTTTTTGCACCTAGGGTGTAGTGACCAGAACATCTTAAGTTACTTCTCCATTTTTAATGCAAATATTTTTTGGATATTAAAATAAAGAGATAAATTAGAGCTTTTGCAAGTTACATTCATTAATATGAGAACATTCCTGCAGGGTCTTTGGATCCATTGAAAAAAAAAAATTAATTCTATTTTATTGTTGTTAAAGGTATTTTTTTGTTGTTGTTAGTTTTTCTTTTAATTAAAAGAGAATAATGTCTCAAATACCTGTCATTAATTAAGGCAGGAAAAGTGCTACGTGAGAAAATTTCAAAGTGCAATTAGTATTTTTCACAGAAGTTTCTTTTCTCTGTGTATAAAATTAGTAAACAACACCTACTTTATCCTGTTGTTAATGCAAAGGAATAAATTAAAAATATTTCCTAAAATGCAGTGAATTTTTATTGCTATTCCTATTGTTTGAACTTTGCTAGCCATACACTCATTCAATTTCTTTTTCTTTATATTAACTGCCTTTATAAAACATTGAATGTGTGGATTTGTTAATAATTGTTTAGACAAAATAATATTGAAAACATATTATTAAAGTCAGTGCTTGGCTCCAAACACATTCCTGTCAATATTTTACCAAGTTATAGAAAGAAAGAAAGAAAGAAAGAAAGAAAGAAAGAAAGAAAGAAAGAAAGAAAGAAAGAAAGAAAAGAATAATAACACGTGCTGACATCATTCAATACTGTAAGATTAAGAGTGTTTTTCAACAGAAAAAAAAGTCTCTCACACATAGGAGAAATTAAGATATCTTGATATCTTAAGATATATTTGGTTATTGTAGGGGTATGATTTTATAGGCATTAAATGAGTCCACATCTATTTTGACCCAGAGAAATCTATTAACTTTTGCCCATAGACTCATTAATTCTAATGGATATAAGATTCTATTTCCTATAAGGAAAAATGGATAAAATACTGATAATGGAATTTGACAAAAATGTTATCAAGAAACTACTAGATAACATCTGACATGAGCAATAGGTACAGGTGACCTACTGTCTTGGTTTAAGAAAGTTGTTGACTGACTTGTTCTACTTGAATAAATCTGAAGAATTTCTGCTTTTGTTTAGTAACAGAACTTTGGAAATCAGCTGACCTTTGAGGCCAATAAAGCTCTAAAGTCAATCTTTATTGTGCATAGAATTTTTATGGTTTAAGAGACCTTAATGGTATTTAGTGAATAAGCAATAATATAACTAGACAAGAATACTGAAAACAAAATTTTAGTTGACCCTGTAGCAGGTAATTCCCCTTTATATACCATTGTTCTATTTCTGATATGATAAATACTAAACTTAAAACTTTGTATAATTAAATTAGATCTGAAATTCCATAACTAGTTGCACTTTAAAGCTAACGTTTTATTCCTCTAACCAGGATAAACCCTCTCATTTCTCTATATTATTTTGACTTTTGGCATAAAGTGTTATATGACACCTCTAGAGGATACAGATACAAAATTCTCTATGGCTCTTCTATTTCATTACCAGTTAATTATACTATAAGAATAATTACATTTACAGGATTGCACAGGAAAATTTATAGCATTTAACTCAAATAATAAGGGGTAATGCATACAGAATGGAAACAGACAAGAGGGTTTTTTTTAAATATTTGTTATAGTTTGCTTCAGAGATCATTCTTGCCTCAAAAGCTATTAAAAAGTGAGATTTCATTTACCTTGGTTTTACAGAATAATGTCTCTGACTGAAAGAAGAGGGTGTTCTGATTTTTTTTTTTTTTTTTTTTTTGGAAACACAGAAGATAAGGAGGTTATTTTTAATTTATTTCCAAATACTTCAGTTTTCATTATTCAATTTCCAAAAATTCAGTTTTCATTAGAAATTACTCACATGTACCACATTTTTAAATTGAGAAGAGTTTTATATCAGCTGACTTAAATAATGACTGTAATCCTTTTGACCTGTTGACTAGCTTTTGTCATTATCATAAGTACATAATATGATTATATTGATGCTGTAGTCTTTTTATAGTTTTATTAAAAAGGGAATTGGAACATGTGAACTTACTTCAATTATCATTCCAGCTACTTGTCAGTGTCATTTGTATCAGGACATATGATCCCCCTATTAAATTTCAAGCTCTATTCAGATTATTAATTGGTGATTTTCTTGTAATCAGCTTTTGGCTTGCTTATCACAAAATATTCTGTGAAATTGTTTATTCTCTTAATAAAAATTATCTCTCTAATATGTTTGTGTATAAATATGGCATTATAATGCTACTTAAGTTTGTAAATTTGACTTAGGCTACAGTCATATGACATAAAGTAGTTAGCCAAGTTGATATGGCCTATAATATTTTGATTTAAATCCACACTAGATAATAAGAAAGAGATAAGACAGTGTTCCTAAAACTACTGCCTTTCTCTTCTCAGAATTATAGCTTTGAATTCCATCTAAACTTCAATACCTGCTCCATTCCACCTTTATATAATTTCATTCTAGAAAGAACATGAAATTAGAAATTCAGAAGAAAAATAAGTAGCTCTTTGAGCAGCAGAATTAATGAAGTTTGGTTCTCTGTAGATTTATGTTGTGGATGATTGACATAAAGTGTGAGATCTGACAGGAGTTTTACCAGTTTGGGAATACCTGTAGGTTTTCATTCTGTCTCTCTCTCACATGTATATGAATATAAATGGAGGAACACAGAACATTCATGAAATTACTTAATAAAGAACCTTGAACATCTCTATAGTTTAATAATAATAGTGGAAGTGTCTGTGGAGAGTTAGAAGGGTCGGTCATAGTTTGGCTGCTTGAACATAACTTAGCTAACTTATTTCTAGTACTTAGAATCTCCAGTCCAATTCAGGTTATTTGTATAAGTAGCAGCTCTTGTTCCTCAAGCAGTTGGTACAAACTGGTTCACTCCCTCTTTCCTCAGAGAAAATCCAACATATATCATTCTCATCCACATTGCATTAGTCCAAATCTCCTCCAGACTCTGTGTAATGCCTCGGTGGCCCAAAGACAGGTTTAATCATTATCATTATAGGTAGAACTTCTTCTGTATAAAATTAAATCCCTGTTCAAATGTTCTTGAAAAAATAAATAGGTCTCTGTCATAGTCCTCTGACTTCTATTTTTATTAATATTGTGCTGCAAGTATGAGTTACATTTGGAAATCTTCGGAGACTGGCAATAAAATCAGATTTTCCTTAAAAAGGTTAATTCACACTTTAAAAACTCTGCTGAAGAAAGCTTCATTACTAAGAATACTCTTGACCTCCTTTTAGTGGGATATAGCAGAAGAATTACTAACTTTATATAAATAATAAGGTCTGTGACAAAAGAGAACAATTATTGACATATATACTATACTATTAGGTTATATAGCTGTCATTTATACACAGTATGGACATAAAGAGAGTAAGACTTCTCTAAAGAATATCACTAGAAAACCACAAACAAGTAAATAGATTAAACTGGACAGGGTAGACAAGATTGTGGACAAATGCAAAAAAAAAAAGCCCAAAACAATGTAATTCTTAAATACAAGCTATGTGATCAATGCATTATCAGTCAGCTCTGAGCAAGATACATTTATCTAGTTTAATGAATGAGTCCTTGTTCTTAAACTGGGTAGAATTTGACAAAAAAAAAATACAACACTTGAATCCAGTCCAAATATTTAAATGAAACAAAATGGGACTTATTTATTTGCATTATGAAAAAATATCAACTTAAAGACAGAATTATCACTTTAGAAAAAAGCAAGTATGATTTGAGGGAAGCATTAGGAATCATTTTTGCTCTTTTTTTTTTTTTTTCTGAAAACACTTAAGTAAATGGTATATATTTGGGAAGAGATGAGAGGGAGCGTATTTTGAGTATTTTGTTGTTGCAGTTTTCCTCAGATTAAAGGAAAGCATTTGTGGAAATAAGAAAGCAGAGCAATCAAACTCTTTTATTTATTTGTAAATAAAAGCAATGTAGTACTGATACAGTAAATTACACAATAGAAGGTTTGGAAGATATGACAATGATGACTGATGTTTTGTGTTTGTAAAAGCAAAACTCATGGAAATGGTATTTATATAATATTACGGTACTTAATAAATTTAATAAAAGGTATTTATATAATATTATGATACAAGAACATTTAAGCATGAATAACCTAGTGAAATCAATTAATCTTTTTATTTTTTTTAAGACATGCAATTATTTCCCTAGTGATATGATCACAGGATCTGCAAGATACATTCTGAGTGAAAAAATCCAGAGATCGAAATAAGGAAGAAGACATGATGTCCATCTTCTCCATAAATTTCCACTCTGATACTTTTTAAATCAGTAATCTTTCTATTTTTCATTCCTTTTTTTTTAGCATTATAAGTAAAACAAAACAAAAACAACAACAAACAAAAACACCTTACCTTTGCTCCAAGAAATTTAGAAACAAAATTCTCCTTAGTTTGTTTCTGACAGGTAGTAATGAAAACTGCTAATTAGAAATAAAGTGGCACAGTGAAACAAATTCAGATATATGTTACAGAGCAGCATCTCTTCTAATGCCATTTAGTACTCAATACACCAATGCTGCAGAGCGACCTTATCATGAGTCGCATAGGAGTACAAAAATTTTCTTTATTATTCTAGTTCAGCTTCCTTTCTGTGGTGTGCAGGAAAGTGCATATCAGCCTAGGAGGCATTAGGGTGGAACATGGGTTTAGGTAGAGCCACATCTGGTCAAAGTAAATGACTGAAACAGCATGTGCTCTAGAAAGCAAATGAGAAATATAACACCTGTGAAATAAGAGCATTTGGTAATCCCACATTTTCAGAAAGTATTTCTAATGCTTCAATACATTTATAAGGAATGGGACAGAAATATCCAGGATACATTAAGAATGCTCGAGATAGAAATATATATGGGCTTTTCATCCTCAGCCACAGTTATCCAGTAGTCCTACAACAGCATATTTAAGGTGTAGTTTACATTGGCTAAAACTTTAGGAAACCTTCAAGAAAACTTCAGACAGTAAAACAGCACTGAAAAGTTAAAAGTCGACCATAAATTGTAGTTTCATGGATCAGTCTTGGATGGGGGCAGCTGCATGACACATTTCATCTCATCAGACTCTACCCACAGGGTATCATAAAGAAGAAACATACAGGAAAATAATTTCACAAAAATAAAAGATAACAGAGGAATACACAAATCTTTTCTTAAATGTCAGTTCAAATCCATGCTGATTTTTTGCACACCTTCCTTTTTCAACTGCCTTGCTTAGTTCTTCTGAGATATGTCTTAATTTACAACTGTGAGATGAAGGAAAACCATATTTTTGTTCAGCAGAGAAATAGAAAAGTAAAAGGAGTTTATAGACAGATTATTTAAGCAACTAGTAAAATTCATTTTTCACCCTCCATGAAAAATATAGCAAGAACCAAAATAGAAATAGACTATATTACACTATTAATTACGTGGGAAAGCCTGAAATCCCAGGTCCCTTAATCATCTATCAAGTATCTGAAACAATATTAATAGAACTAGTATTTGAATGTTGTTACATGATGATAAAGGGTCCAAAGATGAACAGAAATAGAAAGAAGCTTGAAAAGTCCTTGTTAAAATGCAACAGTCTGCCTTAATCTGCCTCCAAATACTTACTGTAGACATTAGGATTTATTGGTCAACTTCTTACCTAGGATATAAGTGAAAAAAATAAAGTGATGATGGAAAGAATCAAAGGGGTTTTTTTGTCATATAATTCATATAATTCATTCATATGATTCATTCATAGAATTCATTCATATAATTCTGTACTTTTCTTAACAATGCAGGCCCCTTTTCTAAATGGCATGTTACAAGGTCAGAAAAAATCAGATCTGGATTCAGATCACAGGGACCTGTTCTGCCACAAGTCTCTGATAATTTCATTCTCAGGCAGAGACTGATGATGAAAATACCATGAAGGAATGGTGGCAAGGGAAAATGGTATAGGGTATACTTTACCCATATATATACTCTCCAAAGCACCTTCCAAAATATGTCTGAGTTGAAGCTAGTAAGAAGTTATAATTTCATGTGGATTAGTAATATTTTTTTTTTTTCTGGATTTAGAGTAAAGGAGGAAAACTGGAAGTCTAGTATGCAAAGTAGAAGCAATCAAGTTTTCTTCTTTGTGTGGAAAATTCCACTTTCTTCCTTTGGGGAATGAATATAAATTCTGAAAGACAAAACACGGAAAAAATTATAATATAAAAATTATTATATTTCAAATAAAGTAGATTTATATACCTTCAGTATAGTGAGTTGTCAATAACGTTATATTATTTTTCATTAAATAATAAAAAGTGATATAAAATATTAAATTAATGTATAGCAAAATATAAAGAAGAAATGATTCAAAATCAAAGTTTTTCCTTACTGAAATATTTCTCCACTGTAAGTTATGAAAACAATAGTGCATATTTTTAGGTGAATTATTTTTTTACTCAATATTGATTATAATTGTAGCCAAATTATTTAGTTATAATATATGACAAAGTACAATCACACCTGTGACTAAAACATAGTATTGGTCTGAAAGTATAATTTAGCTCTTAAACATGTCTTTAAAGGTGGAGCAAAAATTAAACAGAAGGAAAGGCAATCAGATATATTCCAGACACGCTTTATATCTGCTAATGAAGTCCATGGTAAAGTATGAAATAATAACTATAGTTTCCATTGCTGTGAATATCCAATGGCAGAACTTGATTTTTTTTCTTTCTAGCTTTCTACTACACGTTTTGAGAAAAAGACTCCTGACCCATCACACTACAGTAAATTATAGGTTGCTTAAGTGTCTCTTACAGTATGAGGATAAATCCAATGCTGCTTCTCTTTCAAATACACGTTTAAAAGGTGACCAACTCCAACTCTATTAGTTTTAAACTTATGTTCAGAGTTAAATTCCCACTTGTAACTCTCTTGATGTGGAAAAATGAAGCAAACTGAAGAAATCCTTCTAAATAGTTTTTCTCCCAGTAAATTTGCCCACGGCTATTGCACACTAGGTACTTATTTGTGCTTGCTAAACTGTGCGAAGATAGGTTGGATCAACATAAAAACTTGTATTGATACTGAAAAGGTATCAGAAGTGTCAGGGAGAGAGCAGGTGGCACTCCGAAGTAACATAGATCTAGTAACAATAGAAGAACATTACATATTTTAAACATCGTAAAAATAATCCAAAGACCATGCATCAGTCAGAGAATTTTGTTGTTGTGATATTGGTTTGAGGGGGTTTTTTATGAGACATGAAACAGAAGACTTACCCACCTGTGGTCATCAAAAACATAATGGCACATTCTGCAAATGTTGTACAGAAACCATGCAATTATATCCTAACTACATGTCTACTGCAGTTCTGTTTAGACATGTTTGTTCAGTTAATTATTTTTTTTCCTCTTTGACTGCTAAGAATGGTAATATGTAAAATTTAAGGTGCCTGCCTTTCTTTGATAACAACAACATTTTGTATAACAGTGCTTATCTATTCATTATAATCAGAAGGCGATTTTATGATACACATTACTTTACAAGCTAATTATTTTCAAAAGTCAGTTCTTAAAGCTATATTTAAGGAAGAACTGGTTTACCCAGAATCCTTTCAGTATCCTTTAATTTTTGAAGATTAAAATTTATCCCTCAACGCAATAGAAACAATGATTTACTGTGAATAAAACATGACATTTCTTCATCATTCAACCACGCCTCAGATTTGTAGAACCACATCTCAGAGGTAGTTTAATGAGAAGAATAGCTTAGAAGGCTGTCCTGATTTGAGTTAGAACAAAACAGTTCTGTTCAGTGATTTCACTTTCCAGCTCAGTCTCTTCTAACTGCACTTTCTGAAGTTAAGGGCAGATTTTTGCAAACTGTCTGCCTCCAGCAGTGATAACACCCTACCAGCTAGTGTGACTAAACAGGAGGGATGAACAGAACAGGGCAGATGACCCTAAACTGGACAATGAGATATTCCTTCCCATATCCATCATACTCAGTATTGAGCTGAGGCATCATGAGGGTCAAGTTCTTTTCTTCAATGGCCAGCATCCAAGGAGGATTTGTCTGTTATGCCTTTGATCCTGATCTGTGTGCTCCTGAATCCAGCTCCTGAAGCTGGTTTCTGTTTGCTGCTGAGTTCAGTCTGGGACTTTCCCTTTGGCTGCTCCACAACATCATTGGTGATGGTGATGTAATAGCCATCGGGGGGAGGGGTATTGGGTCCGATATTGCATATATTCCATTTTATTCTTATTTTTTATTGCACTTTCCTAGCCTTTTCTAATTCATAAGTCTCTCTCCCTTATTCCTTTCCTCTTCCACTTTGGGAGGGGTTAACAGAGACAATCTGTTATAGGTCTAGTGTGGGGCCTTAACCCTAAACCTTGATGTAGGCCAAAACTGAAGGACAGATCTGAAAAACCTGCTTGAAGTATACTTAGCTGTAGAAAGTATTTTTAATACTTCAAGAGCTCCAAGTGACATAATTGTTCTTAATATTATCTAACTTTTCAAAATGAACACATGAAATAATAGACTTCATTTATAGGATCTACCAGCATGAAACTAAACACCGTTTGCTCTAAAATAAGATTCCTACAAACCTCAAAATCAACTCCAGCCTACAAATGGTTGCAAATTCTCTTTCCCCTTTGCTGCTTTTGCAGAAAGAAACATGAACCATAGGTAGTCATTGTATTGCACTTTAGAAGGAAAAACTGTTTTTGGTTTAACAAAAAAGTCATGTAAAAACCTGGCATCTTTGAAGTGAAAGTAATAGGTGGAAATACTTCCTGGGACTATAACATTACTGTATTTAATGATATTGTCCACAGATTCCTGTAACATTACGAACAGAGCATGCTATTTTAGAAATAAATTGGTAACATAGGGAAAAAAACTCTGCTGGTTTTCTAAAATCAAAATGGCATCACATTTACATTTGTATACAATTTTAAGAAAATCTGTATATGCAATTCCACTGATTTCAAAAACACAATAAGAATTTGCTGCAGCAGAGAGTTTTGCCTTATATTTACATGATTCACAGTCTAAATTTCAAAGAAAAGCAGATATATTTGGTATACTATTAAAAAAAAAAAGTTTAAAATAAAAAAATTGGATAGTTTAAATCTCCAATGATTTTTTCCGTAGTTTCTCCAGTGTGGCAAATAATTATTTTGTTGAAGGCGAACTTTCCCACGTTTTTCTATTTTACTCCTGAACTCTTCATGCTACTAAGTCTCCCTTGGTTTAGAGACTAGTGAGGACTCAAAGAGAACATATAAATAAACTTCTAGGGTACTTTATGCTGCTTTCTAACCTGAAAGAGGATCCAAGACTAGAAAGCAAAACACACTGAAATAAAAAATGGAAAAAATGCTGAAGATAATGCTTCACAATGAACAGAGCAGGTGTCTAGATATTATTTAGGTTACATAGTTTGCTTTGCCAGTTATTATAACAGATTTGTAGCAGTGGATCTGTAGAATTTTTGTCAAGGTCACAACATCTACATTTGATGTGTTTTGGATTTGCTGCACCCTAGACAAATGGACTGACCATCTGTTAGTGCTTGAAGTACACTAGATATATTCCTGGAGTATATCTTCCAAAACTGTTTCATAAAAAAGGAGTCTAACACTAACACTCCAAGATTGCTACTCAATGTGGGCCAAAGCAGGATAAGTCAGGATATCTGGGAGATCCACTTCAGAAATGAAACCTGCTATAAAGCAAAACACTGATTAGGATATACTCAGTCAATCAACCTCAGTAATACCAAAAAGCAAATGCTCAGCAGTTGTTTTATGTATATATGTGTTTATGTGTGCTGCTTTTAAATCTTCCTACCTAAATTTATGAATCCACTGTGGCATCTATATTGAAAATCTAATAATCACTGGATTCCATAAGTTGATTCAGCCTTATACCTGAATTGCCTTTTGGAGATGCAACTTTGACTATATCATCTAAGCAAAAATTTCCTCTAAATCCTCTCTTAAACACCCTTAATGAATATCTTAAGTTAACTACCACTCCCAGCACAGGCAGTATGCAAAATATTTTTTCTGGTAAATATTGTGAAATCTGTGTAGGGAGTTGCCCAGTGTATACATGGTCTTTACTGGAAAAAGAAGACTGTCGTCAGCTATGGGAAGCAATTGATTATTATTTTTCTTTCACTAGTTTTATTCCATCATCACTGAGCTTAATTCAATATTTTGACATGCCCAGTTTGCTTGAATATATTCTGTTTCAAAGTAACTCAGAAATTAACATCAGCAGCATGTTCTCCCCTCTGCTTTCCAGACAAAACATTTTTCACCACTACATTTATGCATCATCATAATAAGGAGATCCACAAAAGAAACCCCAAAAAATGCAGACTTAGGCTAGAGCAAAGAATTTATTTGCATTACTTCAGTTATCATCATCATCTAATAAATATAATATAGATTATTAACTATGAGAAAAGCCCAAGGCTACTAAAAGGATTGCTAGCAAACTTGTATATTGAAGCAATAGCATGTTCTCTTGCTGTAGCATATCTAACATAATCATATGACCATAAACTGCTCAACTTTCAAAGGATTATTGTAACTCCACCGTTTTTATTTTTTTTTTTAAATTCTAATTAAAAATCTCAAAGAGTTGAGTCCATACCTCAGGGTAACCAGCACTGGAATTTTCTTTAATGGATTAGCATAGCAAATTACCAGACATCTGTCTTTCTGTATTCCTTTTATACTGAATATAATGAATTACCCACCCTTCTGCATGCATTCTGTTCAGAAAGCTATGATACAGTCTTGTTCACTGTGTATCAAACAGATACTGTCTTTAGTTGAAGAAATCTCTGCAGTTATGTGCTCAGCGATACTGCCTCTGATCCCTAATGTGTCACCATAAGGAAAAAGTTAACAAAGATCAAAGATAAAGAACAGTCTTGAACTTGTAAATGAAGACTCTCTTGAGAGGGAAGTATGGAGAGGCAGCAACACTTAGCTGAGCACTTAAAAGTTAGGTCCTTATTCCCTTTCTGTCATAAAAGGAATAAGTCAGTAAATGCATTAAAGCAACTCAGTATAAAAGCACAAGTTTGTCTGAAATCTGCATACCTTGTGTGGTACTTAGACTCATTCAGTTATAGTGGGTGACTCCACCAATGATTCACAAAGTTTAACTACTTTTTCACCATGGAAGAACTTTACTAGGGAAACAGGGGAAGGTGAAAGACTTTCTTCAGTTTTTTTAGGAAAAGCTTGTGAGAAATTAAAGATATGATCTGAACTTTTTTGTCTGAAGAAGGCAAAGAAGCAAGTTGAACCTTTGAATGATGACCAGTCATCCTTTTTCACTTCCATAAAAGTTGAACTTTCCCCTCCAGTGCTTGTTGTAGATGTCATTCTGAGCTCTTATCTTTGATTTGGACCAGGATGTCTAGCACAGAATTCAAATTTGGTGCCACATACTCAAAAGGTGACTGCAAAATACTCAAGCCCTTAGCTCAAGTCCTCTATTAGATAGGACAGCTAGAGGCTGTTAGTACATGGCTGATACTACTTTTGTAAATATTTTTCCTTGAAGATTGTTTGCAGGTGGTTTATTTCTTCAATGTCTGTCTTCAACCCTTTTCAGATCAATCTAGTGAAAACATGTTATCACATTATAGAATTTATCCTGGCATAACCATATCCACACCTCTTCACTCTTTATGAAAATGTCTGCTTACATTCTGTCTACAGGGAAGAATTAATTGATAGAGGCTGTATTGTTTTGTGAATATGTACACATATTACAATCTAGGCACACTAGCTCTTTGTGCTTGATCTTTATATTTTAGCAAACCTTTTGAGAGATTTTCAGTTGCTAGAGGGCATATTTAAATGGAATTGAACACATATTTCTTCAACTAACTTCAATGAAGAAAGAAGTGGTCCGATATATATTTTTCACTTCAAATTTATATCAAGGTTCATGTTCTCACATTTTTTCAATTTTGTACACTTATGTAGAATACTAGAGGAACAGCTTGAGAGTCCTTTATTGTCTTCACAGAGAGCACATAAAGCAGACAGTAAGAGGCATGATTTCTAACTGCAGTTAACATGCCTGGAGCCTGATCTTGAAGGAAACACCTCTAAGATAAGAGTCGATATCTCAGAAGCTTGTTTCATGGCCCAGGCACGTTCAGAGAAGATATTTTATAGGATTTATTTTTATTTGTATATTCCTGTTTGAGCTTTAATTTTGCTGATGGCGACAGGAACCATTTTACTTGTCAGGTGAGATCAGGACTATAGCTGAGCCTGTCAGTGCAGTAATTATGTTGAAATGAGTGAATTTACTCATTGTGCAGTTACAGAAAAAAACATACCTGCTCACACCTTACACTGCTTCAATGGAAGACACAAAGAACAGAAATACAGGCATTTTCAATACAAAATAAATATGTCTGTTATTTGTATTAAGTAAATGGTGTTTTCTGTTGTAATCAAATGTGTTTGTATGAATGAAATGAAGTAAACAAATAACTGTAAGAGAAACACAACTTTAATACTACATTAGCTTAAGTCTGTGCTGAAAAGACAATTTGGGAGGGAAAAAAAAAAAAAAAGAGAGTCTTAGAGAAGAAACTTTCTGAAACCAGGAAACTATTGAAAAAAATCAGGAAACTAGATGGTTTGCAGGTGTTGAAATAAATTATAGCAACAATATAGCAAGTTCTTATAAAAAACCTGAGTTTCCTTTTCTGTTTTTCTTCTTGAACTACTGCAAGAACATATAATTTTGTTTGATTTACTATTTTCTCCTTTTATTTATAATGTGAAAGGATAAAATAAACATTCATATAAGGATATTATTCTCTTTTTCTCTGCATCCTTAGGTTTGTATTCAATGCAATTATTAATGGAAAATATCTTGTATTACAAACAGAACTCTTCTATTGTTTCTGTATATATTTTCTCATTCTTTTCTTTAGAGATCTTTTTTTACAAAGAATCTTGTCTTCTACTTTGCCTGTCATCATATAGTTTCATATTTGAAGCTAAGGAAGATAAATGAAAAATGATGATGTTAAATAATATTTTACATAAAAACTTAATTATGTTAAAGAAAAAAATTACAAAGAGCAGATAACAATGCCAAAATGTACATCTGTGCACTGTATCAGTGTAACAGTAGCTAAGACAGAAGTCACAGAGTAAAATCAATGGAGTATTGTCATTTTTAGGTCTGCACATATTTAGAAGTATAAAGTCAGTGAGATGCACCTGGGGTTCTCCACAACAGTAGCAGAGCATAGATGCTCTTGTAAACACCTTTTCAATTTGTTTGTTTCTGATGACCCTGAATGAAGAAGAGCTAAAAATTATCATTAAAAAAAAAAAAAACAAAAAACATCCAAGGCCTTCAGATTTGCATGTTATTGTATTTAACATCTGGTAAACTGCTGGAGAAATTTTTAGTATAAATTATTTTGTACTCAACTACATTAAACTGCAGCCAGGAAGAGACAGTAGAGGAAACCTGATAGAGCTCGTTGAGCCAAAATCATTTCATACTGTCAGCATCTGGAATGAATTCTGATGCTTTTTTAAGTAATAGAAACAGACCTTTCATTTATTTAATGATTTAAATCATACTAGCTAGCAAGTGTAACAGATGAACACCTCACCCCATTGTTTTTGCTTTTTTTTTTTTTCTTCTGACAAAGTGGCAAAGGCTGGTGAAATTAAATTTCATTTTACCTGAAAAGGGGATTAGATTAGATAAATTTGGAAGAAAAGACATTCCACCTCTTCTGTTCTTTTTTCCCATGGTTTACAGTGAGAATGAAGTCAAAGAGAACTTGCAACTCAGTTCCAATTGAGATTAGATTTGAATTTCTACCATGATTCCTACTGTCACTCCTATAAGTAATCTCCATATTTTTAACAGTGATTAGTAACACTCAGATTGCAGACAGACCTGTAAGTGTTGAAGATAAACCTTTGTTCAACTAAAAAAAAAAACCCACACTTTCAAAGGATTGAAAGTCAATATATTACTTCCTGTGCCTGATGTTTGAAAAATTTCAAGAATGAGAAATAAAAAATTCATATGATTGTTGTTATCACTTAAGTACAAAAAATTGTTGTGGAGGAACCTATGGTAATGTACCTGCAAACAGAAATGTATCAGTTCTTTTGAGAAATCTGAACTAGATGGTCACATCACTGATATACTCCTACTAACATGAACCAAAGGCAAGCCATTCTTTGGTCAGGATCTACCTTGTGTGTTTTCACAGAACATGCAAATATTTAGGTGATGTGACCTGTTTCCAGTTCATGGATGCACTTGTTGTGAATCTGAGGAAGACTTTCATAGGAATTACTTTAGTACATTGCATTTTATTTAATGAAAGATTTCACAAAATCAGACAAGAAAAAATATTAATTTATCTGCATTTCTAGAAGTTCATACACTGAAAGACATATTTTGTTAGTAAAAAAAACCAACTAAAACAATGTAAAAATACTAAGGTTCCCATTGTCATAAATCAAAGTAGAAAATAATAATAAAATTCTTCTAACAAAATGAAAGCATATTGTGTGTCAGCATTTATCTTGGTATTAGTTGATGCTGACAAGATATAAAGAGAGGAATTATGAGAAAACCAGGTGAAAACTCGTGTCAGAATGGTATGACAACATATGAAGCCTTTGACTGATTCTTAAAGAGACTTGATAGGGCACTGCTGAATATGAATTGGAGGACTATGGACAAACAGGCTTTCAGGCTTGGCAATACCTAAGTGACTGGCAGTAAGAGAAAGTAAATTGTAAAAATAAATAGCTTTTTTTTTTTTTCATTATATTCCTGCCTGGGCAACCAATGGATATCTTAAATATATTTGACTGTTTATTTTTCTGATGTGTTCAGTAATAGCTAGGATGGTAGGTAGGATGTTTTGTGGGATTTATTGCTTCACATTCAGGACAAGTTTGTCAAGACAGACATGCTGTCTCCAAACCCAAATGCATACACACTGTGCACAGTACCTTTTTTTTAAAAAAAACAGCTATGTTTACCTCAGAATTGTGACACCAGAAAGGAATATCCCATCATGCAATATACAGATGTACAATTTCTATCTGCTAAATTCTCCTGCAAATAAATTCAAACACATATAAAAAATCAGAACAGGTATAATATTACATGGCGTCATGACAGCATTCCAAAGATGAGTCTTAGTAATACTTGTGCAAGTTGCACTTAGGCTGATTTTGTAACCTGCAGAGATTAGAAATAAAATATGCAAGAAATAATTTTTCCCTCCTTTCATTTTTAAATGTTACCTAATTTTAATATAAGTAAATATAATATGGATTAAAATACACTGCTGAAACAATGCAATGCACATTTTTCTTGGAGACAAGATAGCAACCCTTCCCACCCACCACAGAAAAATCACCACAAGTAAAACTCAAACAACAAAACCGAGCT
>JAOEGS010053361.1:7296-19080 GCA_025447755.1 Corythornis vintsioides
GCTTTGGGGCAACCCTCCAGCTTGAAATGTTCCAGAGAGAAACACAAGTTCTTGTGAGGGACAGGATGAGGGAGGGAACTGTGGGTTGTGCATCCTCACCTGACCTCCAGCAGCAGCTCTAGTAACCTCCAGTAATTTAGTTAATTGGACATGTAGATAAAACCTAGTAATTACAAACACCAGCTGAAGCACTAGTCCTGCTAGAATGCCCTCGGGTGATCTATAAGCAAAAGGTGGGCAGAAAATAAGAATTTCTTTCCGTTTTCTCCACTAACACCTCAGTGCTTCCCTCAGCGGGACACTGGAGTTACCCAAAGCTCAGGGCATCCCACAGGCGGAGCACGTAGGCGCAGAGCCCGCGCAGGGGGGGCGGGCTGGAACCTTCTCGAAGCCGCCGCCGCCTCCGCCCGCCCCCCTGAGGGCTGGAGGCGGGAAGCGGGACGGGCGGGAAGCGGGAACAGGGCAGGCCCTGTTAGAACCGTTAGCCCCGGCGCGCGCCCCTCCCCTCAGCGCTTCAACGCCGTGGGGCCGCTTTCACTGCTACGAAGATGGCAGAACACACTATCCCACCTAAAGCACCAGAAACCAAGCACAGCCTTCCCTCCCTTGAAAGCTTTCACAGTTCTCAGCCTACCTGTATTGGAAATATCAGCCAGGGTCAGGTCTTCTACTTCAGCAACACCTGGCAGGAGCTGAGCTGCTCTTGTCATCCCCTTCCTTCTCCACAGTCAATACTCTGTTTGAAAAGCATTTCCTAGGGAATTCATAAATACAAGAGGTCTTTTCCTCAGTACATGAATGCTCCTGCATCCCTCTCTGAAATGACAACGTCAGGTTCATTTTGATCAGAACACAAAACCAGGAGAAATTTCTAATCCATGACGACAGTTGCAATCCCACTCATTCCAACACACTCTACTCATGATGAGAATTTCCTTTAATTCCCTTCCCCACCCCCGTTACCCATGTACTGGTGGTTATTTATACTGGTGCCAGACAGTTCAATGAGACACATGAGCTGCTGGTAGCAGTTCCCATTTGTAAGACCAGAAAACATAATTTACCACATTTAGCAGATGTGAGAACAGATAATTGTTTTCAAAATATTTTACCATTAAAACAGGACTATTTGTTTGGGGATTTTTTTCCCCTCCTTTTCCTGGCTTCACTTTTACTAGAATTGTCTCCCTGTCTGTGCTGGTTCTGGCTTTCAGCTTCTCCAGGAGATGCTCTGCTAGACTCAGAAGTTTGCCTGCTGTAACCTTTCTAATCCTCTTGTGAGCTCCTACTCTTTCATCTGGAAACAGCCATTCCATTCTACAACCTGAGTGTGGATCACTTCTCTTTTATAGAAACCCTTAATATGCTATGTATGCATCAATAATAAACACAAGGGTAAGCTGGGAGAGTCCCAGTAAATGCAGGGCATGGGTATACAAGCAGAGCAGGGAGGTGGCAAGGAGAAAAAAGCCTTTTCTTAGCCACCCAAATATGCATTTTTTTAATTTTTATTTTTTAAATGACAAGAAAGGTGTTAGCTGGAAAGGGACTGTACTACAAGATCACAGCAGGCAAGGGGAAATCATTGCCAAAAAGCTATTTTCATTCCATTTTACCCAGCGATATGAATTTCTTTTAATCTCCAGCTAGCTTGTATCCCTAAGTGTCTTCTGAGATTAGTACACTCGTGCAAAATGTTTCCAATTTAACAGAACACAATCTCCTGGAAATGGTTCATTAAAAAAACACAGGCATATTCTAACAAAGTTTTTCACATGCCCCACATCTGTTGGTAGCACTTCTAGCTCAGGGTGTGATGGATGAGACCACTCCCATCACAGACAAGAAGAGGATTCAGTTTTCAGCCATCAAATGGGAACAACACAGAAATCATTTCAACAAGGAGAACTAGGTTTCATTATGAAAATATAAACAGTATTTAACCCAGGGGGAAGTTTCAACGAGACAATACATTAATTTGGCAAACACTTTGCTAACAAATAAAACCTCAGAGTTAAGGGGAACAGAATTACTCCAGCCAAAGGAGCTCTCCAGAGATTCTGGCCTGGGTGGGATGTGCATTTTCTTCCATCACTGCAGAAGGAAATTGAAAGCATGTAAGAATTAGTATTAGGAAAAGTTAATAACAGAGTAGCCCGGACACAAAAATACATAAGAAATACAGATTACCTATTGAAGAGCACTGTTATATTAAAAATAAAACCAAACAAACACCAAACAAAAAACAACAGACAAATGAAAAAGCCCCACACATATATTTGTTCTCCTTGCTCAAACCTGGAAGAGTGAGTCAGCCTGGGTATTTTCAGGAGAAACATGTCAAAAGGAGTCTTTGCTAAATACCAGTCATCATAATGTCTTGAGTTCTGTAATTTCCTCATTTCCATAATCATTGCTATAACAGGGAGAATTTCCAACCAACTCTACGTGCAGGGCAAAAATAGGCAGTGTTATTTAAATTTCAGTTCATTCTTCAACCTGGAGGAGAGCTAAGCCACCCTAAGCTGTTGTGACATATTATCCCAGAGAGAACTATGGCATCAGCCATGGCCAGACTGCTACCAGGGCTGGAAAACACAGGGCTGCCTGATGGGATCCCTGCCTCACAGGCTGCTTCATCTTCTACTGGCTGATACTGTTCTGCCTCTCTGCTTCTTAAACCAGCCCAGGTGGGATTTGCAGCCATCTGCATCATTTTATTCATTTGCTGTCTGGAAATTTTAGCAATATTAGTTGGGGAAAAAAAAAAAAAAAAAATCAAACTGGGATGCAATTAGCAAGTCAGAAAATAGTAAAAGTCAGTAAAAAAAAAGTCAGTAAAAAGATTTCTGCATGCAGTACAGAACTAGAGAAAAGAAGTAGCGATGTAAAGTAGTCATGCTAGTTTCACACTAATTGCACACACCAAGAGGTTTCATTTCTAGAACAAAAGGGTAAATATGTCTGGATGGTTTTCCCTCAAATATATCTTTTTTTTCTTTAAAAAAAAAAATGAAATTGCATGTACTTGAAAGGGAGATGTGAATTCTTGCTGCCATGTCAGATACCCTTTATCATACTCTTATCCCTTCAAAATTCTATTTATGATGAAATCAAAAAGCAATCAGCTACAGGGAAGTCTCATTCTACTTGAAAAGCCAAACAGAATTGGAAAGTAAAACAAAACCCAAAACATTTCCCCCTTGCAGAATTCTTCCTAATGCTTTGACACCATACTCTGCAACCAGTGCCAGACAGTGCCAGAAAAAATCAATCATCCCTAATTGGAAGAGAAGTGTAAAGAGAAGTTTTCCAGCAAAACTTGAGAGAGTAGAATAGTCAACATCACAAAAACTGTAAAGATGCTCTTCTTTTTCTTCCAATATTAAAACAGAAGTTCATGTAAGTCCATCATCTGCAAATTACTACTCCCTGAGAAAGGAGCAGACTCAGTCTTGCTTCAGCAAGGTTTTAGCATATGTAAGAATAGAATTTAGCCTATGGGAATTGTTAAACTAATTTCTATTACAGAAAACTAGTGACACAGAAAATGAAAGTAGAGGCAATATCCATTAAAAAGTTCTCTCTTGTGAATATTCAAGCTTTTATTTTAAGTAATAGTATACATTATCCTACTCCAAAAAAAAAATAATAATTCAGTTATCAGTAGGTAAATAGCAGTGGGGCAGACTGGAAAATTATGATGTGAGGCAAGGCAGAGGGAAATCTGACTTACAATATAGACCTCTTTAGTTTGGGAGCATACATTATGGAACAGTTTTAGAATTCTCTCTACACATTAATGGCCTTAATGTTTAGCTTTGCATCCAAATTAGACACTGGGCTGGACTTGCAAAGCCTATTTTTTTGTTTACAAAGAAGAAAAACAAAAATCTGCCTTTCTACAGGCACACACCACATCCAAACCCCAAGAGCATGTGCACTCAGACTGAGGGAAACTAGCTGGGAAGCAAATGCCTGGTTTTCTTCATGTTGCTCATTGCTCACATTTGCTTTTGACCTTGGAGAGAGATGCCCTCCTGGGTGGGAGTGAATGGTTTCAGTACTTGCTTTTCACAAAAATAGCCCAACTGCATCCCTGGATGGCTCTGATCTGCACAAAGTGGGAAAGGGGGTGGAAGAAAAATTGCTTCACACCTAAACCACGTGTCACAGCTGCTGTCACTGTCATGGCTTCAGACTGCATCTGTACTGGCCAAGGAGTGGCTTTTCCTACACTCCCCAAACTCCCCTCATATCCAGACTGGGGCAAACTCTGGGCTAGTGCAGGACAGAGCCCCATTAAACTATTCTCAGCAGCGTGAACAAGCCAGGGAAAGCCCCAGGTAAATCCAAATGCTCATCTCCTGGAATCCCTGTTGAAGAGCTCACACAATTACATACAGATGGCTTGGTTACAGACCAGGGACTGTGGAATGCCTGAGCCATTACTTGGCCCATCATCTTAAGAATATTCTACAGCTGATATGGGCCCAGAGAATGTCCTGGCACCTTCACATCATCCTGGAAATCCTGTTACTCCCCAGAGCTCATTCTACATCCATTTCCCATGGCTGAATCATGCATGACAGACTGCCATAGAGGCACCCAGTCATCAGCAACAGAGAGAATAGATCTTTAATTATGAATTTGATGGCAGTTTATCTCCACCAAGCCATCTGTCAGAGAGCTGACCACAGCTCTTGCTGATATGAGTTGTGACAAGAAGACAACGAGATACAAATCAGCTGCTTATGCCCCTTGAGAGGGGAAAGGGAAAGCTAAGGACAAGCTGGCTGGAATTCCCATCACCAGGCACTCCTGCAGAAAAGCCTCTCTGAATTCTATCACTGCTGCTATTTATCTGATGTAACAGAAATAAACAAGGTAAAACCAACCTCAAAACCAAATATCTAGCAAAGAAGGATTTTGCTGCTCCCTTCAAGTTGTCTCAGCAATCCCTGAAAGCAGTAAAATGTGGTTCAGTTGCCAAAGCCTGGGAGTGGAGGAGGAAGAAAAGATGTTGGCAGAATCACTTTGCACTTGAGGGAAGTAGGAAGGCATAAGTGGATGATAAAGCAGTACCAAACATTTGACCCCTTTGCTGCAAAGGTCATCACAACTGGCAAAGAATATCTGCCCAGTGCAACACCAGCATATTTGCCACTGGCAGCTGATCACTGGAGATGATTTAGCTCTTTACTCAGGCTCCCAGGGGCCCCTGCACACCCACAGCATCCATCTGTCTTCAGTTATGAACATACCTCCAAAGAGGAAAGCAGTTCCTCAGTAGAGTGCCACCAAGTCCCACCTTCCACATGATGCCACAAACCTCACATAACAGACCTAACAGTGATTGGGAGCCTTGCCAGACAAGACAGCTGGCAGGATTCCCTAGGTGGATTGTCCTTTGTGTAAGAAATGCAGAGTAAATCAGAGAGATTCCCATTTCCACTGAGGAAATAGAGTTCTCTGAATTGTTTTTGTTCTCTCAGATGGTAGACACGTTGTTCCACATTTTCAGCTGGCAAAGTTATTTCATTAGGAACATGTTATATTTATTTCCATCTCCAGGCTCAACCAAAAACACCCCCTGTTCTAATATGAAAATAAAGGGCACTCCTCTCTTCAATAGACTGTGGTGCAAAGATGCTGAGAATGAACAGACTATTGCAAAAAATCCATGACATTTTTAACTTCAGGGCATCTAAAACTGGAGGTAAAAACCTTGCTTTGTTTTTTCAATGAAGTATTGATAGCACATAAAGTGAACCAGCTATTTCACAAGGCTCCAGAGCAAGAAAACTCTGAGGATCAATAGTGACTGTATCAAAAAGGCCATCAAACTATTGGCAGACACCAGGTATTACCCTTAAATGTTTCATTAAGAAATCTTATTATTCCCTCTATAAGCCAAGATGTCAAATATAAAACAAAGATAATGAAGCAGCAATGTTCACTTGAAACATGGTTATGTGCACCTTGTAATCCAAGCAACAAGGTCACCTCACACAACTCCACTTGAGAGCATTTCTGGATTTAAATCTACCCAGCTTGCTTATTGCTTCCCCTGGAGCAGTTCTGCAGGAAGAACTGAGCAGTCACTACAAAGCACTTCAGGACTCAGACCATTTGGGATGGCCACAAAACCTGCAACTGATTTTAACTTGCCTTTAAATGTGTGTTTCAGATTTCAGAATTTCTCTCTGCCAGTACTTTCTACAGTCAGTAGTTCCTGGGAAGCTAAGGGGCAAGATTTCCTGCAAGAGAAACCACAGTGGGATTTTGAAAAGATTTAGAAGCCACATTAAAAAACATGGCAGAAGTATTCCTGATGTCATTCCACTGTTAGAGAAGTTGATCTTGGCAATTCTTTTACTTCATTTACTTGAACCTGAAACTAAGCAAAAGGCAAAACCCCCCACCTGAGAACAGCCACTCAACATCTGCAAGCTTCAGGATTCCTTCACCTTGCCTAAGCTGAGCTAAGAGTCTAAACATATTGACCATCTAAAACTACCAACATGGCAAACACTCTTTTTCATCATTAATTTATTGAATTAAATAAGATTTAATTGCAGTCATTAAATTAAATGTCATGATAATAATTGAATTAAATAAGATTTAACCACAGCCATTCCTGGCACCAATCTGTGAGCTGAGAGAACGTGCAGCTCACAAGTGTACCTGGGAGAGTTGCTGCTGCTGGGCCTGGAACTGGAGCACAATGGAACTCAGGAATCAGAACCTGGTCATCACACAGAAGACAGGAACTCATCATTTCATCATCTTTCTCTCACCCCTATCTGGAAGGAGCACAGGTCCACTTCCCAGCAGAAATCAGGATGATGGTGATGCATAAGGGTTTATCTGTCAAGGAAAAAGATCTTCCCAGCATCCAAAGCAATTCACATTGCATTGTTCTGTAGAAAAAGGACACTTCTCTCTAGTTTTTTAGTTAGTTTGCCTTCCCTTTGTACACATGCAGCTCAGCTGATGCTGGAGTGCTGCCCCTCTGTGGTGCCCTAAGCTTTACTGAATTGATTACAATTAAAAGAGATGCTTCTTTGACTGATCCCCTTTCCTTAAGTAGACTAATGCAGATTAACTGCCTGTAGAAAAAGGCTTTACAGTGCAAGAGAAACCTCATCTGAAACATGAGCAGTGGCCCTACCATGTGTCACCACTTCTGGGTGTGCTGGCTGACAATACAACACAAGTGAGCAGCTCAAAACGGGTTCTGGGCTAGAAGACCCAAGCTGTCACTCTCCTGCTTGCACCTCACTTGCCCTGGGTCACTGCCTGACACCAAGGGAGCTGGGTTAGCCTTCTGTCTCCAATCAACACACTTGTAGCTACTGAAGAATGAGGCTGTGCACCCAGCCAGAAGGCTGAAATTGCTTAATTGCCTTTCAGTCTTATTTTTAAACACAACCAAATGCATAAAATGGAAGAGAGGGGGAATGTTAGAATTCCTAAAAGCATGACAAAGTCTCAGAAAACATGACATTTTTCCCCAACTACATCCCAAGAGAGAAAAAAAAATAACCCAAAGCCTGAGTATGTCTAAATGATCAACCCTAGGAAGAAACACCAAGAGCAGCTGCTCACATAGGAAGCAGATGGATGCAAAAGAGTGATCCATAGGATACTTTAAATGAATTAAAGAATGAGCCTGCTTCACTCTGATCAGTTCTCACAGAACAGAGGGAAGAGAGCTGGCTGGTGAGGGCACAATAAACACTTGGGGTATTTATAGTTTCCAAATACACACTGCTACACCTTGTTCTTAAACACTCACTTGGGCTCCATTTCTCCTGCAGTGCCTCAGAGAGCTTAGACTACAGCTATGAAAGCCCAGGAATAGCAAAGATAGAAGCCAAGATATATTTGAATATCAAACATATAAGCTGAGATATTTCTGGATGCAAGCATGAAAAGTATGAATGAAGCCAATGCTGGGGGAAAGGAAAACTGCTTTGATTCTTAATGTTCCCAGACATGAGTAGTCAGGAATTCCTGAAGCACCACAGAAGGGTTATATTCAGGCTCTGTTCAGGCAAAGTTAAGCAGCAGAACATTTGTCAGTGCTTCTGTTAAGAAATGTACTTGCTTAACTATAATCCAATTTCTAGATGTAGATTTGGCCCTTTTAGGAAAGATTTTTTTACTCCCAAATAATTTAATTCTTTATATCTTTCAGAATATAAAGATATATTGAAGAGCCTATGATATATATACATAATATATATATTATATATATAAAGAGTCTATTAGCTTTTAAAACTACAGAAAAGTGTCTGAAAAGAACAAGCAAGTTTTCTTCAGAACACACAAATTCATTGATACCAGCTGTATATGTAGAAAGATTTTTAATTCTTATTTAAAATCATATAACCCCCTTCCCAAAATAAATACATCTTTTACATCACATTCCTTTTTCTTTAACCTTCTGGCTAAGCAAGAAAATGCCCAACAATAACACTCTTGCTTGCTAATGGTTTAAACTTTAGAACAGCAGAGTCCCTGCTGAGAGAAGGGATTGGGACAGATGGCAGGAGATACTGCAGTGATTTTCCTGACAAAGCAGTAAGCATGAGCTAGAAGTTGAAAATCTATTTGATATTTTCCAGCTGAAGCAGGTTTAACAGGCATTAAAGCAAAAGCTTGACAGCACTGTTATTGGGAAAAGAGGAGGTTTCTACACCACTGAAAATACAATTTAAGGCTTGGTTGCTGTTTCCTGGAAGAAGGCTCCCAGCTTTCATCTGGGGAATAAACAAAGGGCCCCTATACAAATATCTTCATGAGCTAGAATAGCATGAACAGGCCTGGAGCCAAACTCCAGTGCTGAAAAACCAGGTTTAAGGTAGTGGAATTAATAGACATTGTTGATTTGATACAGACAAGAGTTAATTCAGCCCAACCAGTTCTGAGAATCTATAGCAATTCTCAATTCAGCTTCAAAAAACAAGTAAATATATCACTAAGTTGATGGAAACTCTTCCATTAAGTTGTTGATTCTTTATGGATAATCAAATGGTTACAGAAAAACTCATGTCACACCTTCCTAGCAAAAACTCACAGTGCCAGGACTGTTTGTTGCCAGCCACAGAGCAGGGATGAGCTCCCTGCAGGCCACCCTCAGCCACATCTTCACCAGAACCACCTGTCAGCTTCTGCTCTGGCTCACAAAAAGCCTTTGACAAAGTTCTTCAACAAAACCCTGCTAGAAAACCCAAATAACCATATGATAAAACCCAAAATGCTAGCTCAAAACCCCAAACTGGCCAGGGGAGAGAAATTAAAGCTGGAATAATTAGTTTACTGTCCACATGGCTAAAGGATAACAGTAATGCATAGGCATATATATCAAGGCATAATACTTGGTTAGAAAAATCAAACACCAAACATCATCTGCACCAGAGCTGGAAAACACCATTGCTAAAGAATAAACACTGAAGAATAATCTTCTTGGGGTTAACTTTCTGCATTGCCACTGAGATGGGTTTGTTCCTATCCAGATAGCATCCAGAGTTGAAGGAAAAAAACCCTCCTAAGAAGGGCATGTACTACCTGAAGCCTTAGAAGTGTCCTCAGAACATCCAGCATTCAGGGAGCTAGGCCTGTGTGTAGAGAATCTGAAATCCCTTATGCAAATTCTGCTTCCTCTTTGTTGGATTACTACTAAAAAGCAAAAAAAGTTCTAGACCCCCCTGCTTAAATCTAAGATGATGCCAAATAGGAGAGCTCCCTACAGCTGAACTGCAGTTTTCATCTCTTTCCAGAATGCCAAGAGGAGATGTAAAGCAGTCCCCATTACAACCCAAACATCTGACAGGAGCCTTCATTAGCAACATCTCACCACTTCACACCCAAGATGTGATCTCTACACTCCAAAATACCATTTTTTTTATGGATTTGAAGACACAGAGGCAAGAGAAATTATTATTTTAGTCTGTGTCAATTCCAAACACCTTGCTACCCCCTTCAAACTCTCTTCAAGCACCTGGCTTTTGGAACAGTTCAAACTCCTTTTTAGTTCTCTGCACATTTGCTGGCATAACTTTGTCTCTATGGCTTTGACATTAGATTTGCTTTCAAACTTTACTTACCTTTAGATTCTTTCTCTGTTCAAATCAGGCCTCTCCCATGACCAGCAAGTGCTACTCACTCCAAGGTGAAGACTCCAGTTTCTAGCTGTTTTGTATAAATAAATATTTATTGGAATAGAACTGAAGGTGATTCTCCCCCATTGCAGCTGAATGCACTACCCACTGTTTGGGCCTCTTGGGAAGCAGCCTCTTGGCTGTTTTACACTTGTGGTTACTGAAACCAGCTTGTAATTGAATCCCCAGATTATCCAGCAGGAAACATGGCTGCTGTGAAGCATCAACAAAAATCCTCCTGGGAAGATGAAGGTAACAGGGAGATTGTTAACATTAAAAAGTTGCTCTCTCTACCACTCCAAGGGTATATAAATGAATAAATATACATACATATTAAATAGTGGAAGAGCCAGACAGTAACATGAGGGCAGGACCAACTAGGTAAGCCATGGAGTAAGCTTAGTTTCATGTTTAGTAAGTGTAAAAAGTCTAAGATAAGACAGATAAATAAGATGGAAACACCTCATCCCAGGAGAGTCACTTGGCAACTGCTTAAACATTTCTTGAAACCAAAGATTTTCACCAGCCTTTCTTTGACAGCACACAAGAAAGAATTCTAGAATTACCTTGTAAGAGTCAGGGAACACACAGAGGAGAGCAGATCATCAGTGATCACTATAACAAACACCTTCAGAAAATAAACATTTCATATTTTTAACTGTATGGAAAAAAACCCCAAACAGAATTAGAGAAGCTGAATTTGTTTCAAACTGATACCCACTACCAAACTGCATTGCTCCATGTTGGGTGTACAAACCTTGTGTTACAACACTTCTGCACTTGAAAGAGGAATTAAAGCTGTAAAAGCAGCTTCCATTTATCCCTGATAGAAACAATTGGAAGGACAAAGCTCTGAGATAAGAAGGCTCCAGTCAAAGCTTAGTCTCTCAAGGCTGTCATCAGGAATTTAACCTTATCCTACAGTTATTGCCCACCAGAAGGGGCTGGTGGTGTACTAACAGCCTCACCTTCTCACATTTTGCCCTTGGCCTACTGAACAACCTGCACAACAGGTCACCAGTGGCAGCTGGCACAGGAGCAGGCAGAAGTGCACTGGTGTTGAAAGTAGGGGAGTTCCATTTTTATTGCTGTCTTCAGAAACATGAAGTTGAATTTAAAAGGGAGATAAGAGGCTGTCAAGAGATAAGCCAGGCTTCAAATAACAAGTGGAAAGAATAATAAAATTGTTTTAGCCCCAGGTGCATAAGGATTACACTGGGAAAATGAAGGCACACCACCACAACATGAACAGTGTGACCAGACAGCTTAAAGATACTAACCCCCTGCCAGCCTTAGCACTAGGCTTGCACTTGACTCAGCTATTTTTGATGTCACCAAGTGGCAAACAGGGTTTGTGCACGTGGAGATCCAGCAATGGCATCTCTGGTCACCAACATGGGAACTGCAGTCCTCAGCTCAAGTGTCCTGAGCCAAAAAAACCACCCAGCAGCCATGGGCTAGCAACACCACAGTGAATTCCACAGCTCACACAGCAATGTGGGGAGCACTTGTAAATTCCACCTTTCTCTTCCTAGCAGCTTGTTCACACTAAAATCATCTACTGAAGTGAACTCTGTCATCTCAAGAATGACCAAGAGAGAAAAATCTGCAGATT